>ML804893.1:478033-524859 GCA_009831015.1 Picea engelmannii | reverse complement strand
TTTACCCAACACCACTCGCCAATATTTTACAAGATTTTATAATTCAGTGAAAGATTCGCCCATATTTTACAAGATTTTATAATTCAGTGAAATATTCGCCAATATTTTACAAGATTATATAATTGACTAAAATATTCGCCAAAAAATTATATATACATTTTATATTATTGATAAAATAGCCCTCAATTTTTCCTATGTATCATGGGGATTCGCCCATTTATTATACATATAAATTTAGGGGGGGTTCTTAAAATCACCCCTGATAAGGGTGTGACGATCCTTGATCATCTCATGTTGTGCCACAGTGGATTGTGGTGTCATTGCAGGATGCTTTTGCTTAGGATGTGATGATGCTCAAGGAAAGGAAAAAGGTGAAATTCTTGAAGGTTCTAGAATGGAATCTTTAGAAAGATGAGGTGGCCTTCGATCGGTTTGGATCTCACTCCCTTCTCTATTTTAGTGGGAATATGATAATCTCTTGATCCATCCCTCTTCACTCTATATAAAGAGGGATATATCATGGGAAACATTAGGCTGACTTATGCATGAAGAATTCTGTTGAAGATTGTACTTTTGTTAGCTTTGCTTTAGCTTTCCAAGTCAGGTTGTGAATACTCTTCATTAAAAGTATTGGAGAAAAGGTGTGTGTGTTGAAGAAAAGGGCCATTAGAAGAGACCTTGCAACATCAAGGCATATTTTGTATTCTCCACTTTCATTAATATAATGTAGTGATACATTTCTTCCCTATAAAAGTGTCTCCATTTTTATTGTATAACTCCTTGATCTTAGGCATAGGTTTCATTGGAATATATATATTGTTGTTCTCTCTCTTTGTTGGTTTGTTCCTCTTAACATTTTCAATATCTCACAAATCCAAAGATGGAGAAAGTACGATACTAGTGAGGATCAAACACATTTAAACAGTATGTCATTTGTTCCTCATTGAACTAGTTTACATTACAATGAAATCTAAGGAGAAGCTTGTATTCTGATATGTTTTGTTCTAATTTCTTGTTGAAGTTAGGGAAATTAGTTTGTGTCAACACTTACTGATTTGTCCGATAACAATGGAGGGTCATTTGTCGATGATTGGTTGTGAGAAACTCTCTTGTAAATTCTCTCTATAATATTTTTCTTTTGCATTAATAAACTACTCCAAGTGGCCACGTTGGTTGGGTCCGTGGATATTTCCCCATTGGGGTTTTACCACATCAAAAAATCGGTGTATTGATCTTTGATCTGGTTGTCTGAGTGTTTACTAAAGTTGTTCATCCTTTGTTGGAATATTTGTTTTGTCGAACATCCTTCTATAGGTATAATCCTTATTTGGGAATGGACAAAGTGTATGGTTATTCTTGTAGAAAATAACCACCTTTGTCTTCCATTAGAATCTCCAAAAAAATGTTGTATGTTGTTTGAACTTACTATAGAATATTATTCTAAATAGTATTTAAATTTTCTCTATTTTGCTTCAAGGCTTTCAAATGCTTACTAGTTTTTGCTTGACTTGTTTTCAATAGAAAACATCTTAATTTATCTATAATGATGCATTCATTATATTCAAAAGTCTAAAGAAAAAATAAAGACACTACATGGAAGAACTACCAAAGATAAATTTCAATCTTTGACCTAGCAATGTTTCTAGAATGAATATTATGTGTGAGAGGTTATATCCAACTAAAGTTTTTTAGAAACCTCCAACTTGGTTACATATATAAATCTAATTATGTAATGGTCCAAATTCTAATAAAGATAAAATACTTAGATAAATGCCACAATTTTCAACCATTAACTAATAAAAGTAAATATAAATGGCTCATGATTACATATTGTATAAGGAGCGAGTGGTGAAAAAGTTACCTGAAAGTTGAAGGAATCAATTTACTTAAACAATATGAATTTCAAACCGATGCACTCCAATATTTATTTTAGGATGACACAATAGAGAGTGGAGGACAATTATTCTACCAACCAACCCTCATCATGACTAAGAGTCTTTAATTCCTTGATCAACTACTTATGTCAACCAAGCCTTTTCCTCAAATTGTCAAGCCAAAAGATCTCTAACTTTCTTTTTCACCTTTATTATATATAATATTTCTTACCCATTCATGAAAGAAGTTCCATGCATAAGTTACACTTTTCATTAATAATTAATCATGCAAGCCAAAAGATCTCTAACTTTCTTTTTCACCTTTATTATATATAATATTTCTTACCCATTCATGAAAGAAGTTCCATGCATAAGTTACACTTTTCATTAATAATTAATCATGCATTTTTTAGCATTTCATTAGTTTAGTTTTTATAAATTTATTTTTTCTTATTTTCCCCTTTATTCTATTAATAAAATAATTCATTTTATTTATTTATTTTTATTACTTTATTTATTATTTTTTTTTTTTCTATTTCATACCATTTAAATATTTATTTATTTATTATTATTATTTATTTAATAATATGGGGCATTCCATACTCCCCCCTTCAAGGAACTTCATCCCGAATTTAGTGGTAATTATGTTACTTATAGGTTTTTAATTTTCTCCCCGTATAATCCACAACACCCTCTATTGGACTAGTTTAAAGCTACCCAAGTGACCTCAACAGGCATCAAAAGTACACATCACAACACCAGGGAAGCAAGATTACTCTCTATATTTTCTTCCCGACTTTCAGAACCAGGCTTAAATCTTCTTGGTTTGTTCAGAGCCCTAAGGGTTGATACCTCATCTACCCAAGAAAACATATAGATAAATACTCACGTACACCAGTCATCTGAATCAATAATCACGTACACCAATCATATGGATCAATATTCATGTACATTAAACACCTTGAAAGGATAGACCTAAATTCCCTCCTTATACTCCCTCGGGTATATATTCTTGAGCATAAAAGTTCAATCCCACAACATCACTAGTGAGAAACACTCCAACCCTTCTCCTGAACTTTGGCATCATAACTCCAATATCAAGAACTACTCGGGATGGTCCCATTTCCCATCAAGAGTTATACATAGCAAAAGAACGATTAGCATTAGTTGATCGAGTTTGTCCCCAACCTATAAGGTGTTATTTTGTAGATATCCTCCTTCGTAGGTATGGGATCCCACAAGATCATCAAATAAATTGGCCCTCTTGGTCCACTGGTGGATAACCTAACAATCACCACCTCACAACATGCAATAATCCACATGCTAACTCTCGCATCTCATCATGAGCATACAACATTATTGTCATCACCACATGCTCACGCATGACATCATAAAACATCTCATCATAAAATTACTCCATGTAATTATATCATGTCATCACATTAGTAGATACTATCATAAGAAATATAACCTCGACACATCTTTATGTTATGTTCCAAATTCTTAAAATATCATAATAGAACATAAGTACACACCATCAAAGACATAGCCTTTCATCAACACAATTAAATGGAATTACATGTTAACATAACATAACATGATATGTAAATACCACACTTTCTTCTTCTTCTTGAACAATATTTTCATTCCCTTTGTTGGTGGAAGCATTTTCTGGACATTCAAATGGTCTATGTCCAAACTTATTGTATTTAAAACATTTGATAGAATATCCCCTACCTCTTTGATAAGGTCTTCTCCTGATGAAATTACCACCTCTTGGTGATTTTTGTTGTTGATGTGAGTTTTTGAATTCCTCTTTTGGAACTGAAGATCTTCCTCTATTACTTTGTTTCCCTTTGCCTCTTACTGGACCACAACCTTTGTTCCTTTGGTTCTACTTCCTTGCTAGTTTTTCTTCTTCCTTAAGATAAAACTAATATGCCTCTTCAACAATGTTAGGAAATAATATGCCAATTTCATCTTATATCTTATATCTTAACCCATTAAGATATCTAGAATATTTCTTAGGATTCTCTTCTATATGACCAACTCTTATGTTCAAATTATAAAACTCTTCAGTGTATTCTTTGACTGACATACCTCTTTGTTTCAAATTATGCATTTTCCTAAACAAATTGAGCTGATACTCACGATACATAAACTCACCTTTCAATTTTGCAACTATCATGTCCCAAATTTTAATTCTTGACTTGCCTTTGTTCTACCTCTAAACTTATACTCCATCCCACCAGAGAAATGCATGTCCTTTCATCCTTGTCACAAAAAAATTACCTTTTTCTCATCAGGGACATTTTCATATTCAAATTACTTGTTCATCGTACTCATCCAGTCCATTAATTCATCTATATTAAGGTTTCCTTCATACAATGGCACCACCATTCTTGGTCTAGAGATAACTCCCATGATAGCTCTAACTAGTCTTTCTTCAACTCTTCCTTCTTCAAGCTCTAATCCTCCTTCATCTTATACAACTTCTTCTTCTTCAATGACATCTCCAATTTCAACACCTCTTCATTGGCCAAATTCCATTGCTTCCAACCTTTCCTGAAGGTTTCTCATTTGTTTAATGACTTCAACATTGGAAATAGATATTCCTCGACCTCGGCCTCATCCTCCTCATATTTTGAATGCCATTTGCAACTATCCCTCCTAGATGTTGTGCACTCTGATACCAATTGATAACCAATCTGGAATGGTTCACCTTCAACAAATTATAACAACTCTTAAGAGGAGCCCAGGATCGGGTTCGAGGAGCGGTGGATGGTCTCAACTTTTGTAAGTTGACTCATTCTAAGTAATAAAGAAAATGATTTTTCCATCTCAATTCATGAACTGTTTATAGTTTGATCAGTATATGTTTGGATTTCTAACCCGTTAGTATATAAGTAGTATGCATGCATAGTTGTTGCTTGTCTTGGATGCAGGTCAGCTTTGGAAGGAGTATTGCGAACAAGTAATCGAGCACAATGGAGGATCGACATCAAACGTCGCGAACGAGGTAGGTTGATATTTCCATGCATTTACTAAGAAAAGGGGATTTAAATCTAGGGATGAAGGTAGAAAGTAATTTCTATTCGGTCATATCTGCATGCAAAGTCTGAACTCTATTTGCTAGTCTGTAGGGTGATTTTCCCTAACAACATTAACCTAGATGGAGAGTCAATTCCTGAATAACTTAGAGATATACAACCCACATCCTTTCATCAACTAATGGACAAGATTTACTCCGAACTTCAGGACTTTGGGAGTTCTTTAACCTTTAATTTCATGACTCTAATTCTGCCAAAGTGTCAAATTACCAAACCTCCAAAGAACAAAGGCTTGCAGATCTAATGACATGTGATCGATCAACAGATCTACGACAACCCTTCACTCCAGGACTTCATAGCTTTAGGGTTTCCTTAACTCTTAAACTGTTATGAACCAAACTTACCGAAAATCTGAACCCTTGAGAATCCAACGACCCTCATCCACTCATCAATCTACAGTGTAGATTCACTCCACGACTTCAATTTTCGGAGCTCCCTTATTACAAACAACTCTAGTTTTTCGAAGTAACAAAGTCTGAAGGTTTTAGGGTTTAGCTAGTGCGCATCTCTTGCATGATCTAATAGTTATGGGATTTTGAATCGTCCCAATTAGATCTCTTCCACTCAAACCTAAAACAAAGGAATTCTCCCCTAGATAATTACCCTTGTTATCCATCACATATATTTGTCACTTAGATGACTCAATCGTTGGTGCACACGGTTTTTTTTCCTCTTGAGCTCTAGACTTTAAGAGGTCCCTTGTGCACATACATTGTTTTCACTATGTAGTTTTACTATCTCTCCTAAGCTTCATTCTTGAGAAGTTAAGACCCCCTGTGTACCTTGATTGGTCTCTGTGTTATCCTAATGTTGTTTCTCCTGATATTTGTACTTCAAAAGGTCCTTCTATGCACCTCTTACTTTGGAACTGGGAAGACCTTGTTCTGTGACTCTGAGAAGAGAATTTGGATCCAAAAAACAAATTTAGTTTCTCTTTTTTCAGAAACAAACAACCACATACACGAATTTTACTTACCTTAGTATCTTTTGGTTCAGAAAGTACACAGAAGGTTTACAACCTCCTCTTGATGTTAGAGAGCTTCTCTCTTCTCTTCTTTTCTCTTTCAATTTATACATATATAGATTATGCTAACTCATAATGTTTTCTTACTTTAATTGTGCGTTGGAAGGCTGTTTCAATTTTAATTAATGATTGATGCTTGTATTTCCTTGGGAAAAGAGAGATATTTGTTAATGGTGACTAGTAACTATATGGTGGATTTCATAAGAATATGGCACATTATCTAGAATATGGTTACTTATGGTTATTATAACATTTAAAGGAAGGAGAAATTGACTATTATTTTGGGAATTTAATGATTTAAATTGTGTTATGATTTTTTACTTTACTGATAATTAATCTTGAGTCTAGATTTGAATTAGATTCAGGAATTAGATGCTTCCTTGTTCCTCATAACAGTTGCCAGTATTGAGACCTTAAGTGGTCAAAATCAATCAGATGAGTCCTAGAATTGAGCGTTTATTATGTGTCTTGGAGGTCCTAACCTTGTAGGATAGGTTGGGTGGGTATAAAATTATATGTGATGTTATGTGATTTGGCAGATCCTAAATACATTGAAGTTGTATCTAAATCTAGTTGTGCAATGAGATGACTGAAATACAATGTGTATTGTTGAAGTATGTTAATATCTTATTTCACTTGTTTGAATGATTTTTTGTTAATGTTTCAAAAAAATATCTATTATTGTTCTCAATTACTTATATGAAGTAAAAGAGGGGTTGGTACATTTTCATAATTTTTAGGGCGTTTGTGGGTTGCAAGCTTGCAAGGAGTAGATCTCTGCGTGTGGCATAAAGGAAACCCACAGATATCAACAAATGCCAATTTTTTTTTTTGATGAATTGATGAGTGAAGTTTGGGATTTTACTTAGCAAGCTAGGGAAAATGGTAAGGACATGTCACAAATGCATAGGTGTGAAAATTTGTACTATAACAACACCCCATTAGAATCGAAAGAATAAGACATGTTGGTATTGTGGAAAGACTATACATATGGAAAAAGTATGTTATAAGAAGAGAGATTACCAAGAGGATAATTTTAAGGACCTTGAAGGAGATGTGTTAATTGTTCATCGACCCGATGATAATTTCACCTTCCAAGTAAGAAATTCTCAAGCATTGCTTTCTCATTTTGCGTAGAATGAATGGGTAGTCAATTTTAGATTCACCCATCATATGGATAAGGATACTTCCTTTTTCACATCCTTAGATAAAGCTATGGAGAGAAATATCCATGTTGTTGATGACTTTTCTCTCAACATTGTTGGCCATGGTGATGTTTCGCTATTCACATGGTAGAATTGTAGATGACTATCATGTATGGAACCTCATTTCAAATTTGTTTTAAATTTCTCAATTAACACAGACAAGTAATATTGTGGAGTTTTGGCCACATTGGTTCTTTGTTCAATATTTGAAGAAAGGTTGATCAATTTTCTCCAGAGGGTTTCATGACCTTTATGACATGACTCGATCCAAATCTAAATTGATTTTTCTTATTTATCACACTGACGAATGAATTCAAACTTAGCATGAATGACTTCGAAACCTAAATTTTTTAAGTCTGAAGTTGATGGAAACTCAAAGTATGGTTGTTGATATACCTAAATTTTACCCCCTTGATGGACTCTATAGAGGATGTGTGTTGGGAAATATCATCAAGCACCCTTCAACTTTGGGAAAGCGTGGAAAACACAGAACCTCTTGGAGAAATTTTAGAGTGATATTGTTTTCATAAATATACCATCCTTAGTAGGTGCAAGGTATATTTTTATTTTAATTGATGATATCTCTCATTTCACTCAGGTTTATGTCCTGGAAAACAAGAATCGTTTCCTTGAAAAGTTCAAATAATTCAGGGCCTTTGTTTCAAAGCAATGTGGTGGACCCATCAAGTGCTTCAGATAAGAAAATGGTGGTGAGTATGTGAATCAAAATTTTGAAGAATACCTAGTTTGATATGGTATTGACTGGAAGTGGTTAGTTCCCCATATCCCTCAGGAGAATGGAATTTCTGAACACATATATTAAATGTTAGTTGAAATGGCTAGATGTGTTTTGTAGGCCAAATATTTTCCTCCTCACTTATGTCTTGAAGTGTGTTGGCATAGGGGAAGACCCAAGGTTCAACTCTAGCAACACACCAACAAGACCTAACTATTGGCCCTTTCAGAAACACCTGGGAAGCAGATGCAGTCTCACCCAAAGTAGAAAAAGGGGGTTTCAGGACACAGGTGTCTACAACCAGAGGAAATGCAAAGTGGATTCAATACAACAACACACAACAATATAGTCATTCTTTATCTCGCTAAGCCTACTTCGCAAGTTATATCTCAGATATAACACAACAATGCAATTTAACAATATAACAGATGGAATATAACACAACAACAATCACACATAACAACAAGATATATGTGGTTCACCCTCTCCCTAGGGCTACGTCCACAGAACTGTGTTTCTTGATATAATATGTGAAAACATACAGTTCTATTTTTGCACTTAGCCGCAAATTTCTCTCTCTTTGTCTCACTTTCTCCCTTCCCTCCTTGCGCACCCAACTACAAGGTTAATCTTCGCACCCAACTGAATATCTTACAATACAGACTCAATATCATTCTCAACAACAACACTCAACAATGAAAAACCACAATCATAGTGCCAACGAACCAACTATTGAGAAACCCTCTCGAATCTCCTAGACCTTTATTTATACATTACATGGCCAATGTCTAGGTGTCGAAACCCTAGATCCAAAAACCTAGGTCAACTTGACCTGTGCTTTAAGGCCTTCGCTAGCCTCTCCTTCCTTGTTTTCCACGAGGTGCTCCAAAGCACTCATTGATGTCTTATTCTGTTTGAGTTGTCCATAATGTGTCTTCCTTACTGCTTTACCTTCCTTGATCTTCTCTTCCAACTACTAGATTTTCCTTCTTTTTCTCCTTCTTTTTTGCTTCTTTTCCCACTTCGACCCTTCCTCAGTTTATGTGTCTTTCGTGTAGTTTTCAATTCGCCTTTACTCCTTAATATTTTCTTCCTTTCATATCCAAGGTCCAATAGGCCCCCAACACTCACATGTGACTCGTCTCGAGTCACTGCAAAAATAAATCTTTTGTTTTACTTCGACTTCAGACTGCATGGAGCAGCCTGTGATTTTTGCTCGGTCCCTCCCTACTTTGTACAAGCTATATTTTATGTGTCTGGTACCCAGTTTCAACTATACCTAGTACCTATAACCTTCTTCCTTTATTTTTACTGAGAGATGCAAGGCATCTTGTTGTCACAGTACAATTTAAACCAGCTCCCATTTACCAAACCTTCTTTCCATTGTCCATGTTCTAACCTTGACAAGTGGTCAAGTCCCTTATTCATTCTCCCTGGATTAACCACAATATCAAATTCATATTCCTATACTATAAGTAGCCATCTACATATTCTCCCCCCCAACACTAGCTTATTGACTAATTATTTCAATGCGAGTGATCAACGAACATCTAAAAATGTTCTCCCTACAAATAGTGTCTAAATTTCTACAGTGCATAGACCATAGCCAAGACTTCTCTTTCAGTTGTAGTGTTGTTCCTCTTAGCTGTAGAAAGCTTCCTACTAGAAAAGGCTATAGGGTGGTCGATGTCTCTTGAACCTGATTGTGCTAAAACTACTCCTAATGCAATGGACGAAGCATTGACATGAACATTGAACTCCTTACTCCAATCTGGAAAAACCAAGATTGGCGCAGTGACCATTTTCTTCTTTAATGTGTCAAAGATCTGTTGGCATTCTTCTGTCCATTAGAACTTGTTGTATTTCTTTAATAACTTCTCCATAGGTGCAGTTATTATGCACAACCCTTAATGAACTTTTTGTATTTCCTAGTGTGCCCCAATGCAGTGAACAACTATCTGACTGAAGTAGGGGGAGGTAGATTAGAAATGATGGCAATATTGGAAGGATCTACCAACAATCTCCGCTTACACACAATATTCCCTAGAATCACTCCAAAGGGTGAAAATAAAATACATTTTTTTAGATTCAGGGCAATTTGAGATTGCCTACACTTATCTAGCATCAATCTTAAACATTAAATATGGTCTTTCAGTAAGCTAAAGACAGTCCAATCATCAAAATAGGCTTCCAATAACTTATCTAGAAAGTCCTTAAATGCTTCAACTACCACCCTTGAAAATATGGTTGGTGCATTCTTTAGGCCAAAAGGCATCATAGTATACTAGAATGACCCCCATTTTGTCGCAAATGTGGTCTTGTGTCGATCTTCCTTAGGAATTCTGATCTGATGATAACCTGAAAATCCGCATGTGAATGAGTAGACCTCCTATCCTTCTACATTATCTAGAACTTCATCAGTAAAGGGTGTAGGGAAGGGGTGATGTAGGCATGCATCATTTAGTTTCCTTAGATCTACACAAATCCTGATTTCTCTTGTCTTCTTATATTGGACCACCATAGGTCTATTCCATTCAGATTCCTCAACAAGTTATATGATTCTTTCTTCCAGCATTCTGTCCAATTCAATCCTAACTTTATGCTTATATTTGGGATTCAATCTGTAAGGTATCTGCTTGATAGGTCTTTCATATGGTCTCAAGGGGATCTTCATTTCTCCCATGGGCCCTTTAATGCCCTTCATGTTTGTGAACTTGGTTGGAAACAAGTCCCATTGTTCATGTAATAGCTGTGTAATCGTGTTGATAGTAGCATCATCAAAATAGTCTCCCACATTTTCTAGTTTAGGTGCTTGGTCTGTTACAATATTAATTTTTTTTATTTTACTGGGATGTCCAACAAAGGGTAATTCAATCCCAGGTCCTTCTACGTCTCTGTGACCTTCAATTTCTACAATTTTTACATCTCTAGGGTCATCATCCTCATCAGCACTAATATTGTAGCAATCCTGTAACTCCTGAAGAGGCACAATCCATTCATCTCCTTCTTGGGTAAAAGGGAGGTTAGGCACCTCCTTAAAGACCTTTTGTCTTACAATTTGTAGAGCTTGATCTACTATAGGGTACTGTATTTCAAATAAAAAGGTAACTATAAAGTTCTGAGTATTTTCACACCAGTCTGTAGTGATGAGGTGCAATTATGCATGCAGATACCAGTTTATAGGCATAGTATCCAAGGTTTTAATGAACTTATGCACCCAATTTTATTTATAAATGTTGCCCCAAGCCTCCTCACAACTTCGCACATGTTCCTTCGGAAAACTCTGACCTATGTATCGAACTTTGCATCCTTCAGCTTGTTCTGAAAAGCGCATTGTCAATAAGGTGTGACATTGTTTCCAATCCACGATGTTCTTCTTATGTGCTCCCCACCATATAGCTGGTGTGGCTTTCAATGCCTCATCCAGTGCCAACATCCTTTATTGTATTTGTACAATTTTCTCAAATTCAACTAGAAATGTCTCTAAGTGATTTAAACCATCAAATGTTGAAAGATTACTTACCTTTGTGCCGATCCAGTGAACTTCTCTGGTCATCCTGGCACATCATCATGTGGATACTTCATACATATTGTTCTGTTGATTCTCTAATGCCTCTTTTGAATCTGATGAACATGCGCTCTCACTTTGCTAGTTGAGATTTCCATCTGTTGTTGGATTAATGTAATCATGTTGTCTTGTTGTCAGCTTGTAAATGTTCTCCAGCTCATATGTGTGGTCTTATTCCCTGATAGGTTTTGTGTATCTGAAACCTTCATCCGGGTCCAAAGGTGTGATGACTTTAAGTCCATTACCCTAAAAGTTCATTCTTCTCTTCTTTAAGTCAAAAACAGTTGAATTGTTGAAATCCCAATCAATTCCTAACAATGCAGGATAAGGACAACTATCATCAATAATCTCAATTACTTCAAAGTCTGCAAATGTCCTTATCCCATCAATGTCTACAAAGACATGCTCTAGTCTTCCAAAGGGCCTCACTACCTATTGATTGGCCATCCTGAGCCTGATAGGGGAGTAAATCAGTCTAGGTTTTTCCATCATTTCCCAAGTCTGCTTCATCATCACATTGACTTCTGATCCCAAGTCGAGGACCACATAGTCCGCATCATAGTCTCCAATCTGAGCACTAAGGTATAATTCCTTGTTTGTCCTTCTCTTTATACATACCTAACGTACTGCTTTATTCAACAGAGGATCAAACCTTCCTATCTCATATTGTCTCATCAAGTATTGGAGATCTTGTATAGCTCTTTCATCCTTTATCAAATTAATACAAGTACATAAGAATTCCATAAGCTTGCTTCCCTCTTTTCCTTGCCTAGCAAGCTAATTAAATGCCAATGGAATTCCACATTCCCTTACTTTTGTTTGTGAATTAGATGAAGAATCTTGTCCTTGCTTCCTAAAAAATATGCCTCTCTCTACTTGGATCAAACAATTGTGCCTTCTCTGTAGCTTTTCTGATTCCTGATCCTTCTGCATTATTTCCTAGTGTCACTCTGTCTTCTCCTGTAATAGTTCCTCCTCTAGTAATAAAAACAACTCGAGAGTCTTCATCGCGTGGTTCTGCTGATATTAATTGTACTTGTTGGTTTCCTCTGCATCTCTCTTGGATTTTGGCCAACAATACTGGACAATATTCAATGACATGATCAAATAAGTTACAATAGTTTCAAGTGGTACAAGGGTTCTGACAATCCCTTTCCAAGTGTCCTAGTTGTGCACAGTTATAACAAATGATCTGTCCTCTACCTCGACCCATAACTCCTCCTCGTCCTCTTCCTCTGAATCCATCGCGAGGGTTGAATTTTCCTCTTCCTGGGGAGTTGAACTATGCAGTGTTTCCTTCTTACTCTGTTTCTCCTTGAATCCTATATGTATCCCTTGATATTTCATGTAGGAGATAATAATCCCTACAATCCTTCTCATCATGTCCCACAGACTTACAGAAAGTGCAGTAAATATTGGTAGGTGTCTAGACATATTTTTGCATATAAAAACATTCACCAGGGCTATGTCTTGTTCTACATACCTCGCACCAGGGTACACCAACCTACTTCAAAGGACTAGGTGCTCCAGAGGCCAAGAATTCATGAAACAAGGGACAATGTTCTTTGTCATGGTTCTCTGATTTACATCTAATACACCAGATATTGTCTCTTTTCTCTTTTCCCTTTTCTTTCTTCATATCTTCAACTTGCAGAGATAAGCTAGTCAGATGACTCAAAACTTGATTCATACCTGGGATGGCTTCTTCTACAAGGGACGCTTATATTTCCATGGCGATATCCAATGCTTCATCTTGTGAAGTGACCTTCTGTTGCATCAGAGGGACTCTTGTATGTGGTAAGAGAGAAGAAATGAACCATTCTTTATTATGTTTGTCTGGAATCTGAAAATTCAACTGACCTGTTAGAGTCTTAAACCTATGATCAAACTCCAAAAAAGGTTCAGTGACCTTTTGTTTGATCTCTTTCAACTCTATAATGCAATGTGACTCTGATTTATGTTTCTTGAATTATGCACTTAATGCAGTCTTAATAGTATTCAACAGTTTAGGTTGTCCAGGCCCTAAAACAAACTTCATATACCAGTTCAGAGCGCGATCCCTCAAGGTAGTACTGAACTGGGTTCTCTTAACATCTTCGTCAGTGACTTTCTTGATGCTCCATATAGCTTCACATAAGAACCATTTCTGATTAGGATCTTCGGATCCATATCCCCTAAAGATCGATAACCTCATTTCATCTGCCATAGATCTTCCTTGGCTTCTTGACTGAGTATTTACTAAACTTCTTCTAATAGTACTTTGATTTCTCTAACTACTCTAGTTACTCCAGTTACTCTGGTTACTTAATGGTTCTAAAAAAACAGGAGGAGTGATATTAATTACTTCGATAGTAGGTGCAGTGCCTGAAGTTTTGGGTTCTCCTCGGCAAGGTTCTTTGGTCTGTACTTCCTTTTTTCTTGTGGATTCTGAATGTTCTTCATCTATTAGATCTGATTCTTCTCCACTGTATAATCCCTCATCTTTGTATTTTTTCTTAAATAGGTTCGCAAGAGGAACCTCTCTGAATTGTTTCCCACTATGCATGTTTCCAACCTATGTGTCATTGTCGTTGTCTGAATTCTTGAACATTAGATTCATTGTATCTTCAGGATATTATTCCCATGCAATAACATCTTAATCCTCAACTTCAAAAAGTGTAGGAACTTTCCTCTAGGTACCTTAAAGAAGTACCTCTCTGCTTGTCTATATGATTCAACTCTGTCAATAGAAAACTCAGTAATGTACCCTCCAATAGTGCTATCAAACTAGAAATCCATCGCACTAGACACAGTGTTATCAACTCTCTTGACCTTCTTGATCAACATTGTTGTCCAAACCACAGGTGTTCTAGATCTCATCTTTCTAAAACAACAGGAGGAGTGATATTAATTACTTCGATAGTAGGTGCAGTGCCTGAAGTTTCGAGTTCTCCTCGGCAAGGTTCTTCGTTCTGTACTTCCTTTTTTCTTGTGGATTCTGAATGTTCTTCGTCTATTAGATCTGATTCTTCTCCACTGTATAATCCCTCGTCTTTGTATTTTTTCTTAAATAGGTTTGCAAGAGGAACCTCTCTGAATGGTCTCCCACTATGCATGTTTCCAACCCATGTGTCATTGTCGTTGTCTGAATTCTTGAACATTAGCTTCATTGTATCTTCAGGATATTATTCTCATGCAATAACATCTTAATCCTCAACTTCAAAAAGTGTAGGAAATTTCCTCTAGGTCCCTTAAAGAAGTACCTCTCTTCTTGTCTATATGATTCAACTCTGTCAATAGAAAACTCAGTAATGTACCCTCCAATAGTGATATCAAACTAGAAATCCATCGCACTAGACATAGTGTTATCAACTCTCTTGACCTTCTTGATCAACATTGTTGTCCAAACCACAGGTGTTCTAGATCTGATCTTTCTAAAACAACAAGAGGAGTGATATTAATTACTTCGATAGTAGGTGCAGTGCATGAAGTTTCGGGTTCTCCTCGRCAAGGTTCTTCRGTCTGTACTTCCTTTTTTCTTGTGGATTCTGAATGTTCTTCGTCTATTAGATCTGATTCTTCTCCACTGTATAATCCCTCGTCTTTGTATTTTTTCTTAAATAGGTTTGCAAGAGGAACCTCTCTGAATGGTCTCCCACTATGCATGTTTCCAACCTATGTTTCATTGTCGTTGTCTGAATTCTTGAACATTAGCTTCATTGTATCTTCAGGATATTATTCTCATGCAATAACATATTAATCCTCAACTTCAAAAAGTGTAGGAACTTTCCTCTAGGTCCCTTAAAGAAGTACCTCTCTGCTTGTCTATATGATTCAACTCTGTCAATAGAAAACTCAGTAATGTACCCTCCAATAGTGCTATCACACTAGAAATCCATCGCACTAGACACAGTGTTATCAACTCTCTTGACCTTCTTGATCAACATTGTTTTCCAAACCACAGGTGTTCTAGATCTGATCTCAAACTGGGTATCTTCTAATCTGGCTAACCACTCATATAACTCTTTATGAATTCCTCCAAACAAAATCTCATGTATGTCGGTGAAGATGTACCTTCCCAAAAAGTCTTCTGCACTAATATTAGGGTTCTTGTTCTGGGCTTCAACGAATTCCTTTTCTTTTTCTTCTTTCCACTTTTGAATTTTTGTCTTCGATGGGAACCACATTGACATTCAATCAAAAATATCTCGGTCTCATCAACAAAACAATTTGTTGGCACAGGGGAAGACTCAGGGTTCAACTCTAGCAGCGCACCAACAAGCCCTAACTACTGGCCCTTTTGGCAACACCTGCGAAGCAGATGAAATCTCACCGGAAGTAGCAATAGGGGGTTGCAGGACACATGTCTACAACTAGACTAAATGCAAAGCGGATCAAGTACAACAACACACAAAAATCTAGTCATTCTTTATCTCGCTAATCATACTTTGCAAGTTGTATCTCAGATCTAACACAACAATCCAATAACAATATAACAGATGGAAAATAACACAACATCAATCACACATAAAAACAAGATATAGGTGGTTCACCCTCTCCCTAAGGATATGTCCACATAACTGTGTTTCTTGATATATTATGTGAAAAAATACAGTTCTATCTGTGCACTTAGCTGTAGATTTGTCTCTCTTTGTCTAGCTTTCTCCCTTCCCTCCCTGCGCACCCAACTATAGGGTTAATATTCGCACCTAGATGAAGATATTACGACACATACTCAATATCATCCTCAACAACAACACTCAACAATGAACAATCACAATCATAGTGTCAATGAACCAACTATTGAGAAACCCTCTCGACTCTCCTAGACCTTTATTTACACATTACATTGGCAACATCTAGGTGTAAAAACCATAGATCCAAAACCCTAGGTCCAAAACCCTAGGTCAACTTGACCCGTGATTTAAGGGATTCACCAACCTATCCTTCCTTATTTTCTGCGAGGTGCTCCAAAGCACTTGTTGATGTCTTCTTCCGCTTGTTGATTTTTCCACAATGAGTCTTCCTTACTACTTTATCTTCCTTGATCTTCTCTTCCAATGACTAGCTTTTCCTTCTTTTTCTCCTTCTTTTCTTCTTCTTTTCCCACTTCGACCCTTCCTCGGTTTATGTGTCTTCCATGCAATTAACACTTCACCTTTCCTCCTTAATGTTAGCTTACTTTCATATCCAAGGGTCAAAAAAGTGATTTATTGTAAAAACTATCTATTCAATCACATCTTGACTCGAGTTTTTCCTTCAATGACTCTAATCGAATGATGGTGTGGAAGAAATCCCTTAGTCAACCACCTCTGTGTGTTTAGATGTGTTTCTGGGATCAAATTTCTAATGATTTCATAAATAAATTCAATGAAAAGAGTCATGCTTGCATAATGATTGGACACTCTTAAGAGTCAAAATAATATGGATTGTTTGACTTTGTCAAATGACATATCGTTATGAGAATAAATGTATGGTTTGATGAGAATTATTTTGGAATCAATTTCTTGAATTCCTCAATTGGATTATTACAGGATGATCACTTTGATGTCGTTTCTGACTCTGGTTTTCCTATTCCATTTTTCAATCCTTCCACTATACATTCAAATTTCATTCCTGTTTCAACTAGACCATCGACCTACGATTCAGCTGGTCAGTCAATTTATGTTTTGATTGGTCTATCATCTCTTTCAAATGAAACTATTTCAAATTATGATTGAACTTCTGCAGTGCATAAGAGTGCACTACTTTATTTTCTATCCAGATGGTCTACCAAGACAATTGAATTTTTGGTCCCAGTTTCAATGATGTTTCCTTGGGCTAACAAACTCACAGTCAAAAGAAGTGTGCCAACATTTATTTAATGATTCATTTTCTTGAAACCTATGATCCCATTACCTACTCAGATGCACAAGGACAACTTGAATGGGAGAAAGTTATGGATTCTTTGTTGAAGAATCAAACTTGGTATTTAGTTCCCCAACCTCAAAGGAAGAACATTGTGAAGTGTCGATTGGTATACAAGACCAAATTTACCTCTAAAGGGGTTTTTGAGTGTCTTAAATCTGACTTTGTTGCAAAGTGTTTTTCTCAACAAGAAGGAATTAACTACACTGAGACCTTTTCTCATATTGTGAAGATGAAATGTATTCAATTGATTCTTTCCCTTGGTACTCATTTTGGATGGAAGTTCCACAAGATGTATGTGAAGAGTGTCTATCTTCATGGAAACCTATTTGAATAAATTTTCATGGAACAACATTGTAACATCCCGCTCTTGCGCACATTGAGAAAACTTATTCTTTGAGGACACTTGCTTGCAAGTGATCAATATTGTTATACTATTGGCCATTTGATTATGATTATGAGATATTATGGATATGACGATATTTTATTTTGTTGTATTTACATAGATAGGTTCTATTGATTGGGTTCTCCTGAGTGTGTAGGACTTTGGACCTCGAGGATGCAGAGGAATCGATGAAACCCCTTCGACTTCAGATCAAGTCAGGGAGTGGACTGTTGGGTTGAATATTGTTGATGTGACATATGTACATATGATTAGATGTTGTGATGATTGATTATTATTGCTGACATGATTCGTTGATGGATGCAGGCTGACGATAGCTTGCTGACCAAACTCACATATGGAGTAGAAGGGTTATCCAGGACAACTAGAGACTTTGAGGGAGAGGTGTGGCAGCAACCCTGCCACAACCTACTATCACTCCCGCCATGGCTCAAACTGTAGGTTAACGATTACCTAGTTCGAGAAGACCCACGATGACTTGATGGAAGACTATGGCAATCGCTCACAATGATTCTAAGGGGCACGCAATAAGGAAGGGGAATTATTCCTTAGAGCCCCCTAGTCTCCCACAAGATCACCTGGCGGAGTATTGACTCCAGGGGTTTGATGTCTACCAAGTCAGTCAAGAGGCGAGTGGCACCCTTGGAGCACGTAGTGCATCTTGAAGGGCACGTCACACAAAGAAAATGAAAAGAGGAAAGTGGCACCCTTGGAGCACCTAGTGCGTCTTGAAGGGCACATCGCGATTTTGGCTGGTAAGTGAATAAACCTAGTTGGCATTAAAATGACTGATGTGATAAGTAAGATTTAAAAACAATTTTCCCTAATAAAAATGTCGCCTAGCCTAGTGAAATTAAAATCTAGGTCTTAGTAGAACATGTGGTCATAATAATAATAATAATAATAAATAAACATGTAACAAGAAGGGGGGTAAGAAATTCAAATTTATTTATTAAAGTCAAAATTATAATGGAGGATTAAAATTTACAAACGGAAATGGTTGTTTTTGTCTATTTTTGTTAATTTAATTTTAGATAAAAAGAAAAGCGGGTAAATGGTTGTTTCATCTACACTTGCTAATTTAATTTTTAATTAAAGAAGAAAAAGGGTAAATGGTTGTTTTATCTACACTTGCTAAATTGATTTTTAGTTAAAACGGAAAAAGGGGGAAACTTAAAAGAAATAGGCAACTTAAAGAATAAGGGGGGAACTTAAGAAAAAGGGGAATGTAAATAAAAAGTTGAACGTATAACTAAGTAAGAAATCTTGCCTTTGGAACTTTCTAATTATGAACTCAATTAGGAATTAATTAAGGCGTAAGTCATTTAAGAAGTGTAATGGAATTTTGGGACACCGATGAGCGTTTTTAGGAATGCTTTTAGGTGGGTGAGGGAAATAGGAATAAATAATTAATTAATAAAATTAATTTTCTAGTGCAACTAGGGGATCGGTCGACATGTGTACAGGGGAGGTGTTTCCTAATTAATTAAATGAAAAAATAATTTAATGAGAATTTGGGAAACTAATTACTTGAAAACTCTATAAAAAGGAGGGAGGAGGAGGAGTATGGATCTGATATTTTTGCATAAAGTTACGTTGTTGAATTTTTATCCTGACTGAACTTCTCTTGTGGGAGTTGGGATACCCAGCTTGGGTAATGAGTGGTAGCTCGACCTTGCGAGACAAGATGGGTGCTAGCAGTTCTCTGGTATTGTGTGCATGGACCCTTTGCGGCTTGGGGAGCGCATAGGGAAGAAGAGTACCCCTATCATTGGCTAGGAGGTATTAGTGAGTCACATCGGTTGTAAAGCGGGAGATGGACGGAGTGCACACAAGACACCAACTTCAGAGCATTTGCGTTGGGCTAAGGTACGCCTGTTAAAGTTGTTACTTGCAATGAAATTTAATTTACACATGTTATTCTTTTGTGCTCGGTTGAAGATTTCATTTCCATGAGTTTTCTTGCACTTGATTTCCTATGGTATTTGTAATCCCTTTGTTTGTTGTATTCTGAATTGATTTCCCATGGTGAACCCAACCTATGATTGCAATGACTTCTCTGCGTTTTTTTTTTTGTTAATGCGAAGAAAAACTAAGTTTTTATCTTTTGTCCCTTATCCCTTTACTTATTAGTCTGTTCCTAAGAAGTCGGCTAGGAGTCGAATCGACGGTTATCACTATGGTGTTTAAAAACCTATAGATTCAAATGCCCTACTTTCCTGTGAATGGATAATAAGTGAAGGATAAATTCGCCCATCCATCTATCCCTTGACTATATCTGCGTTCTTCTCTTATGATTAATCTCTAATCCTTGCGCCATCTTGTGAATGAGTATCCTTGCCTCTTGATTGATTAAAAATCCATTTTTCTTAATGTTTTTTTTAATTGCTTAAACTTTGGTGAATCTCTACATTTTGGATTGATAACCTATGATTTTTGAAGGCCCATGCTATGCGTCTTTGAATTGATTAATATTCTCTCATCTTGGCTCCTCTCCAATTACATAACAAATTTCTACATAGTTTTTATTTCATGATTTACCAAATGCTTGATTGAAAACATCTCTTCATATTGTTTATTTATTTCTCCCAACGATTAGCCTTATTACTCTACGTTTTGGATGGCATTTTATTCTCTGCATTTTTAATGATACACCCCAGCGCTTGGATTGGTAGAATCTCTGCGTCATCCCCAAGATGTTACTATGCGATTCTCTTTTATTTACAACATTCACGCTACAATTTCGTGGCACCTTTCACAACATTCACCCTAAGTATTCATGGCACTTGACACAATAGATTTTCGTGCCACACTACACTGAATTTGTGCCAAGAATTCTGGCGATTTTACCTCTGTGATTTTATATATATATTTGACAGCGTTAAACATTTATTGGCTCTGTGATTTGAAGTAATTAATGACAAAAACATGGATTTCAATTAATTTAATTTAAATGTATTCCTTGATTGATTTTATTCCATGTATTCCAGAGTTAAGTGACAACTTTTATTCCATGTATTCCATGTATTGAAAATAGAGTTAAATGACAGAGTTATTAAACTCTGCGATTTACATATATTTATGCCAACTTTATCATTTATTTACTCTGCGAATTACATTTATTTTGACTTCGTTTTGATACATTGTCATCGCTTGAATATATATCCTATTGTTAGATAGAAAACGTTTGATTATTATCATATTTTATGAATTGCAAATTAGGTATTAATGGAAAACGTTACCATGCATCGCATAGACAATGACCTTATATATTTCTGATAGCAAATCATGTATTTTATAGATTCATTAATGGTAAAAACCTCTGCGTTTTTTTTTTATGCTAAAACATAAAAAACTTTAAACCCCATACAAATGCCTGACAATGATTTAGACATGATCTAAACACACAAATCTTGACATCGATTTCGCCCAGGTTACACAGCTAGTTACCCATTTCGTAAACAACATATAGATGTCTTGGCCACGTTTTTCATTTAGATACAGTATCATTTTTAGTAGGCACCAAATTTATTTGATTGACAACAAATTTATAGTTGCATTATGACTGTGTAATGGCCGCGTTCGTGACTCTGTAATTGTTGTGTTGTAATGATTGATAGTATCATGGATAGAGATTTAATATCATGGATAGTGTTTTAGTTATTGTTGACAGTAAATGATATTACATAGCGATATTTATTTATGAAATAATTATGGTTATTTACCCAACGATATAATTATAATTATTAATAGTTTATCAATAGAATCATTCAGAGACTTGTTAATATAGACAACAATAGTATAGCAATATATTAGATAGAAATATCGCATACTTAGACAACAATAATTTAGGCAACAATAATATAGTCAACAATGTCGAATATTTAATAAGCAATGTAGATCACTTTTTAATGTTAAGTAGTTCACTTATTTTAATGGACAGTGTATATTTGTTGACAAACGTATTTTTATTTTGTTAAGAGCATATATTAGTTCACCTTTATGATAACATTTATGATAATGATAACATTTATACTAGTTCACTACTTCACACTTAGACATCATGCTTAATGGATAATGGGTGATGGTTTGTTGGCGAAGTCATTTAATAGCTTGCACAATTTAATTTGAGTGATGTTATCTTGTGTCTTGTCGACTTGTTGCTTGGGTGCGTGGGTATAGTCTTCTTGTTGGTTAATTTAGTCTCCTAACGCATTGAATTTTTCTTGGGTTATTGGTCTAGATGTGTTATGTTGCGCCAGGGTTACCGTCACACATATCGCCTTGTGATGGAATGATTCCTGATGAGGGGATCATTGTGTGACCTGATGGATATAGGAAAATGATAACCTGGCCTGAGTCTGTGCTTCTTGATGTTGGTGTTTGTTCGTTGTAATGGTTGTTGGTACTTAGTTTTGTAACTCCTTAAGGCATTGGGTTTTGCGCGTGTAGAGGTTTCTAGTTCCTGGTTGTCGAAGCCACTGTGTCGGGTGGTTGATGTTGTCCTTTATCTTGTAGGCATTTTCTTTCTTGTGTCGGGCGGGTAGACATTTATATTTGTGTATTGATTATCACGTGTTTCATCCAATTGCATGATGTTCTAGTGTCCTAAGTTGTTGTTTTCTGTTGCATGATATGCGTGCATTATGTTTGTTGTCAAGTTGTGTTGTTTAACTGTTGTCGTTGTTGCCTTCATGCTGCAAACAAACAAACAAAAAATCACTTGATTGCGTCACGATGGGGTCGTTACATATTTTATCAGAGTGAGGTCTGACCCGTGACATGGGATCACTATGACTTTCGTTGATTTGATATTGATTATAATGTTTCTAATTAAACTAATCTGTATTAGTGAAGGTAATCATGGTTAGAGGACATTGTAGATGCAGACGATAAGGTGCTAGGGGAGGAGGCGCGATGCCCCCAGTAACATCCACACTTGAGGGGTCTAACCCCCAAGGAGACAAACAAGTTGTCGGGAAGGAACATATAGTTTTGGGTTTTTTGGTTGGGATGATAAGGTCCTTTCAGCGGATGTCTAAGGCACTAATCATCCATTTGGATAGAGATGAGGCCAGGGAATCGGCACACCCTGAGGGTCCACTGTGCTCTCCGGTCAGTATCGGTAGCATTCATCGTGAACTTGAGAAGGTCAAATTTCCCGAGTTCTTTGGTGCCTTGGACGGTGTAGCCACCTAGGCATGGTTGGCGAATATGGTGATGTTCTTTACACTTCGTGAATATACCTCCAACATGAAGGTCCGCATGGTGGTCTTTCAATTGAGGGGGAGCGCTCTTCTATGGTGGAAGACGCTCCACGTCAGCAACGCGCCAGCTAGACAACACATTCAACGCGCATTCAACGGAGGAGAGAGGTGTCAGACCTCATTTAAAAATTTGAATTTTGATTTAAATGTTTTTAAGGATGAAGATATAGATACGATCTGGACTAGACAACCATTGAATGTAATTCAATGTAAATTAATGAGAGTAGGTAGCTTGGAGGGAAGGCTCAAGGAGGCCCTCTTTTGTAAAAGATATTTGTATCTTATTATTCTTTTTTTTAGAGAAAAAAAGGTTAGAAAGGTATATGAGAGAAAAAGGAGAGAGTCGAGACTTTTTTGTAGTTCAGTATTTGTAACCATTGTACAGACATTCAGATTAATACAAAAGACAAGTTTTTCCTGCATAAGATTTTGTGTGTGTTTATGTGTTTGTGAATGAATTTCTTTTATGATTTTATGTGTTATGATGTAGATGTATGTTAGGTTCCATCTACAGGGATAGAAATAATTTACTGTCTGTGAGTTTCTTTGTTTTCAGTCTAGGTTCTTTGTGGCTTCAAGAAAGAGGTTGCATGACAGAGTATTGAGGACTCTATGAGCCTGTGCAAGAGTGCACATCTGAGTTTTGTGGAATTAAGATGAATACGTTCCAGGAGGGAGCACCAGAGGAATCATAAACTCAAAGGGGAGCCTCAAGGTTACTGAATACCTTGGAGGAAGGACTGTATAGAGGAGGGCACATAGAGAAGACATAATAACTGAGTATTCTGTAAAACTATGCTAGGTGGGCATTGAGTGAGTGCAAGGCGTGCACAGTAAGACTATGTTTCGATTTAGAGAAAAGATAAGTGTCGAGGAGAAGACACTTACAGAGTTATTGAATACTCTGTAGTCTCACCCAGGCATGCTTAAGCATAATTTTCCAAGAGGGCACTTACATCCTTTCAAGGAGAGAAAGGGACAGAGTTGTTGAATACTCTGGAGGAAGACTTGTGCAAGGAGTACAGTAGGCCAACACTCAGATGAAGTTTTGAATGAAGAAGAAGGGATGATTCCCTTAGAAACTAAGCCAACTGAAAGCTCAGAAGTGGTAGCACAAAGAGTGTGCATAGAGGTGAACTGGTTCCAAGTTCATAAGCTTAGGAGAGATAGTGAAAGTTTGCACGCAGAGCACAAGTATGCACTAGAGCTAAGGTCAAATTCCATTACCAAAGCTTAGGAGGGATAGCATTTCCAGAATGAAGATGAGACCCAAATTTATAGGGATTGCAGAAGAATCAAAGGTCATAGTCTTCAAACCATTGGAAATATTTCAAGTCAGGAAGAAAGAAAAAGAAGTCCAGGAGAAGGAGCAACAGTGACAGTTGGGTTGGCATTGGAAGATCTGGGTCGTTTGATCAGAGTCTAGACAGGAGGCATGTGCATAGGAGGATATTATATCTGGGCCATCAGATATGAGAGAAAAGGACCAACAACCATTAGATACAGAGGAAGATGGAGGAGGCTTAACCCTTGTGTATGCAGGAGAGTGAACTCGTCAAAGTCCCAAAGTTCCAAAACGATCGAAACCATCCATCGTCAGAAGCGACGGGTGGAAAAAGATATGGGGTGTTCATGGAATTGAACATCGAGAGATTTGCAAGGAGCAAAGGAGAAAACTCATGAAATTCGAAATCGAAAAATCATTCTGGACCATTGGATCCGTGGAGACAAGTGGCAGAGATCCACACACATCGGAGAAACAAGAATCGAGAGAGAAGGGAGGAAGCTGCCTCCAAAAGTCCCAAAATGTGAAGTTTCGATTCAGGCGAGAAGATATGAACCGTCGAAACTTGGAGCGTCAGGAGTCGTTGATCTGACATGGGAGGATTTAGAGAGTTCGAGGGATTGGTCTTTCAAGGACAAAGCATTGGACTAAGTTTCAATTTCACAAGTCGTGAAGTATCAGCACGCTCGAAGGATGGGCCCTAGATCACAGGAAAGGGGCACATGAACAAGAGTTTAAGGTAGGAGCTAACAAAGGCTAAGTTCTTAACCCAAAGATCGATATTTCAAGGAATGGGGAGTTAGAGTCAATTCATGCTCATTTCCCCAATACGCGAATTCGAGATACGATCGTAGCCGTCGGTCGAGGAGAAAGTAGGATTGTCAGATTTGGTCTCTAGGAGGATTCGAAAATCGAGATATTGAGACTCAAGAGAGTTGGGTGACTTGTATGTATAACACCTGAGGTATTGAAATGCAAAGTGCCTTTTTTGTAGGCATGTAGTCACAGTCTTTGGTCGTGTGGAGGTGAGGCTCGCGATTGGTTCTTAGTCACGCAGGTGAAATTTCACAAAAGGACCTATGGATCAGATAGTAGGATTCCAGTATGGAATCAAAGAGCTTCTTCATATTGATAGATTGAAGAATGATCCTTGACTGGGAGGTCAACAGACCCTGCCGAGGAAGAGGTAGGGGGTATGCACCATGTAGTGTCAGAGCTTAGATTTTTAATTTCTATAGCAGAGAGGAGATAAAGAGAGATAATTCAATACCATCAAGTGGTATCAGAGCTCACTTTCTATCTGTAGATTTCAGGGAGAGGGAGGCAACGTAAATAAGGGGAGATTTCTATACCATCAGTGGTATCATAGGTTCATCTGTATGCAACAGGTGAAGGAAGATAGATTATTGATGCTCTGTGCATGGATATCTCTTTGAAAGCAAGTGACAGAGATTTGAAAGCCAAGTGAGTGTAGGAGAATTTAGAGATTCTCTCAGTTGCAGAGTGAACATCATAATTTCCAGGAGGGCAGGTAGAAAGTAGAAGGAAGAAGATGGTTACTGAAGGCATGAACATGGTCCAAGAGAATACCTCCAGGATAAAAGCAAGGCTGAGATAGAGAGATAACTCAGCGAGACGAGAGTGAAAATGGAGAATCTTTCATTTAAAATGCAGCAGGATGCAAAGATGCATTTGGTGTATGAGTGGCCCATGAAGAATAAGGTGAAGTGGCCCATTCAGAGACTATTTTCCAGAGGACAGTGAAGGTTGTTGATAATGTGGATGAGGTATGTTGAAAACCTTAGAGGTGAAGAGGAAGTGGTTCACATCCGTGAGCCAGAAGCTGGGAAGAGTCTCAGTGATGATGAGGGGAAGAGATCAGAGAAGGATCTCAGAAACTGTCAAGTGGGCAGTGAGGAACTTTCAAGTTTCCAGGTGGGCAATGAGAAGAGGTCATTGGTTGATCTCAAAGACTTCCTGATCCAGGTGGCATGTTTTGGGCCAGTTGGAGAAGGTGGGTGGCCACCGATATCCACCTGGATCACTTCCAGGTGGTAAATGAGATGAGATAATTGGAGGGTCTCATAGACTGCTAGGAGGGTAGGACATAAATACCATATTTCCAGGTGGGAAAGGGAGAAGAGAAGAGATTGTTTGATAGTCTCATGAACTCAGAGGTGAGTTCATATCAGCAAGAGGAGCTGGCAGAGGAGGGTCAGAAATACATTATGATCAATGGAAGAATTGAGGTATTACTGCCAGATAGCCCAGTTAAGGCCAGAGATTGTGTTGCAGAGGAGACAACATAAGAAGGAAAACCAATAATGACTGTCATGGAGGAAGAAGAGAAGAAACATAAACTGATGTTTTCCCCAACAAAGGAAGAAGAGAATTCAGTAGAATTTCTCAAAATTTTCAGCCAGGAAGCTGAACAAGGGATAACTGCAGTACTAGAGGCTGCAGAAGAAGAACCAGAAGAGGAAGAAGTAGACAACATAGATTTTTCTAATCTATGTGAAGAGTTGGATGCCCTAGAGAGAAGGGTAATGGTGCAAAGTCAACACATCAAACAGATCAGGTTGGAGAAAGATGGAGCATACCAGCCCAAGGAGCAGTTGGACGAAGATGGAGATATGCCATCAGGGGAATTGGCAGAAGCTAAGCTATCATAAGGAGAGGATGAGGAGAAACTCATTGTAAGACTATAGAACTGAATTTTTTGCAGCAGAGTGAAAAGATAAGGCCACAAGAGATGAAGAAAATAGCAAGGGGGATCGAGTTGATCTACCCATCGACAAGGAGGAAGTGCAGCCGATAAGACTTCATAAGGAAAATCAGCCATTGGAGAAGTTGGAGAAGGTGATTAAGGAAATCAAAAAGATGATGTTGAGGTCACCACAAGAATCTATTAGCGGGGAGAAGATGAACAGAGGGAAGCCTACCAGAGAAGCAAGGAAGAAACAACAACAACAAAGCAGTGGAGCAGATGGAAAACTCCAACGAACAATTTGGGATTCAGGTGGATTTCAACATGACTAGGGAGCACATGAGCAAGAGCTCATGAATTTTCCACATCAGTGGAGTATGATGCAGGAGCATTGCTCCACGTCAGCAATGCCCCAGCTAGCCAGCACATTCAACACACATTCAATGGAGGAGAGAGGCGTCATACCTCATTTAAAAATTTAGATTTTGATTTTAATGTTTGTAAGGATGAAGATCTAGATCTGATCTAGACTAGACAACCATTGAATGTAATTCAATGTAAATTAATGAGATTAGGTAGATTGGAGGGAAGGCTCGAGGATCCCTTCTTTTGTAAAAGATCTTTGTATCTTATTATTCTTTTTTTTAGAGAAAAAAAGGTTAGAAAGGAATATGAGAGAAAAGAGTCGAGACTCTGTTGCAGTCCAGTATTTGTAACCACTATACAGACATTCAGATTAATACAAAAGAGCAACTTTTCCTGCATAGGATTATGTGTTTGTTTGCGTGTTTGTGAATGAATGTATTTTATGATTTAATGTGTTATGCTATAGATGTATGTTAGGTTCCATCTGTAGGGATAGAGAGAATTTAATGTCTATGAGTTTCTTTGATTTCAGTCTGGGTTCTTTGTGGCTTCAAGAAAGAGGTTGCATGAAAGAGTACTGAGGACTCTGTGGGCCTGTGTAAGAGTGCACATATGAGTTCTGCGGAATTTAGATGAAGACGTGTCAGGAGGGCGCACCAGAGAAATCATAAACTCAAAGGAGATCCTTAAGGTTACTGAATACCTTGTAGGAAGGACTATGTAGAGGAGGGCACAGAGAGAAGAAAAAATCATTGAGTATTTTGTAAAGCTTTTCCAGGTGGGCATCGAGCGAGTGAACAGAGTGAATAGTAGGACTTTTTTTTGATTTCAAAGAAAAGAGAATTATTGAGGATAATACACATATAGAGTTACTGGATACTCTGTAGGCTCAGTCAGGCGTGCTTGAGCAGAAGTTGCCAGGAGGGAACTTACATCCTTTCAAGGAGAGAAAGGGACAGATTTTTTGAACACTCTGGAGGAAGACATGTGCAAGGACTGCACCAGGCCAACAATTAGATGAATTTTTGAAAGATGCATAAGGGTCGAGTCCCCTAGAAATTGAGCCAGCTGAAATCTCAGAAGAGGTAGAAAAATAAGTGTGTGTAGAGGTGAATTGGTTCCAAGTTCGTAAGCTCAAGAGAGACAGTGCAAGTTTGCATTCATAGCACAAGTATGTGCTAGATCCAAGGTCAAATTCCATTACCAAATCTCAGGAGGTATAGCATTTTTAGAGTGAAAATGAGACCCAAAGTTACAGGGCTCGCAGAAGAATCGAAGGTCGTAGTCTTCGAACCATTGGAAATATTCCAAGTCAGGAAGAAAGAAAAAGAATTTCAGGAGAAGGAGCGATAGTGACCATTGGGTCGACATTGGAATATCTAGGCCATTTGATTAGAGTCTATATAGGAGGCACATGCACAAGAGGATATCAGATATGAGCACAGAGGACCAACATACGTTGGATCCGGAGGAAGACGCATGAGGCCTAACCATTGTGTATGCAGGAGAGTGGACTCGTCAAAGTCCCAAAGTTCCGAAACGATCAGAACCATCCATCATCAGAGGCAACATGTGGCAGCAGATCTGGGGTATTTGTAGAATCAGACATCAAGAGATTTTCAAGGAGCAGAGGAGAAAACTCACGAAAGGTGAAATCGTGAAATCATTCTGAACCGTTGGATATGGGGAGATAGGTGGTAGAGATCCACACACATAAGAGAATAGGGAATCGGGAGAGAAGGGAGGAAGATGCCTCCAAAAGTCCCAAAATGTGAAGTCTCGATTTGGGCGAGAAGATCTGAACCGTTAGACCTTGGAGCGTAAGGATCCGTTGATCTAACGCGGGAGAATTTTTGGAGTTCAGGGGATCGGGATTTCGAGGAGAAAGCGTTGGAGTAAGTTTCAATTTCGCAAGTCATGGATTCCCGAGGCGCTTGGAGGACTGGCCCTAGGTTAGAGGAAAGGGGCACATGAATAGGAGTTTAAGGGAGGAGCTAGCGGAGGCTAAGCACTTAACCCAGAGATTCGGATTTTGGGGAATGGAGAGTTGGAATCGACTCACATTCATTTCCTTGATACGCGAAGTCGTGATAAGATCGTAGCCGCCGATCGAGGATAAAGCAGGACCGTCAGATTTGGTCTCCAGGAGGATTCATAAATCGAGAGATCAAGACTCAAGAGAGTTGGGTGACTTGTATGAAAAACACATGAGGTCCCAAAATGTGAAGTGCCTTTTGTGTAGGCATGCAGTCACAGTTCGTGGTCGTGTGGAGGGGAGGCTCAAACTTGGTGCTTATTCATATAGGAAGAGTTTCATAAAAGGACCTGTGGATTAGATAGCAGGATTCCAGCAGGGAATCAAAGAGTTGCTTCAACTCGATAGATTGAAGAACGATCCTTGACTGGGACATCAAAGGACCCTGTCGAGGTAGAGGTAGGGGGTTTGCATCAGGTTAGGACTATGATGGCTCAGATATTGCATGATTCCATCCAGAAGGCCCTAATAGCAAAGGAGGAGCTTATCAGCGGGGTTGAGAGCCAGACTCCAATGATACCAGTAGGGCCAGGGTCATCTGGTGCGCAACAACATCAAACGCCAGATAGGAATTCACTAGAATACCGTGGCTTCCACAGAGGATCCACTTTCACTACAACTCAGCAACCAGAGCCTCAACAACAGACTCCTTACCGAGGACCACAACATCAGTAGCAACGTCGACCGCAACAACAACAGTTTAGGCATGTTTAGCAGAACAGACCAGGATTCTAGGCTGGTGGGCCACCATCTTCTACTTCGGGTACCAAGAGTACTGGAATAAAGAAAGGGTGTTGGACATGTGGGGAGCCACATTACCAGTGAGAATGCCCAATGGAGAGGACAAGAGAATATGGATCAATTGGACCCACTACCATGGGAGATTTTGGCAGGGCACATCGTATTCATGCAGTGGTGAATAACCTCCAGGAAGAGCACCGGTCGATTGTGCTCGAGATGTCAAGTACCTTCGCTGACCAGATCCTTAGTATTTTGATAGATCTAAGTGCTACAAAGAGTTTCATTTCTGGTGCAGTGCTAAAAAAAATTAAGGTAAAGGCAGTTGAACAAGATGAGTTTAACTTTGTAGAAATGGCTTTGGGAGCCAAACAAAATGTTGGAGGGAAGGTTACAGGCTATAGCCTTAACCTGGGAGAATTTTTCACTAGAACCAACTTGTACGTCACGATATTAGGATCTTATGACGTCATGATCGGTATGGACTGGTTAGAATCACATGAGGCGATACTCAACTGTAAGAGAAAATGATTGAGCGTGGTCGATGATGAGGGACAAAGATGCGTGATTGTAGGTCAGAAGTAGGGAGTTTCCCTGAGGTTCATCTCTTCCTTACAACTACAGAAGATCATGCGCAAGGGATGTAAGATTTATGTGATCCTTTCATTAAACGAGAAGGGAGTAGCGGAAGGTCTAGAACACCTTCCGGTCGTGAGAGATTTTGTGAAGGTCTTCCCAGAGGAGTTACCTGGGATGTCGCCAAAGAGGGAATTGCAATTTACAATCGACTTAAAACTGGGAACTGAACCAATAGAAAGAATTCCTTATTGGATGTCGACCCCAGAGTTATAGGAGTTGAGAATGAAACTGAAGGAGTTGTTGGACCTAGGACTTATACGTCCAAGTGTGTCACCATGGGGTGCGCCTGTTATTTTCATACGAAATAAGGATGGGTCGTGGAGACTCTTCATTAACTACCATCAATTGAACAAGGAAACGATCAAGAATCAATATCTGTTGCCAAGGATTGATGATCTGTTTGATTAGATGAAAGGCACGATGTCAGACGGTGTTTTAAAAGATCGACTTGATATCAAGGTATCACCAGCTACAAATCAAGGAAGACGACATCCCTAAGACCGACTTTAAGATGAGGTTTGGACATTGCGAGTTTATTGTTTTACCTTTTGGACTGAGGAACGCCCCTGGGGTATTTATGAGTTTGATGAATAGGGTATTCCATGAGTACTTGGATAAGTTCCTCCAAGTATTCATTAATGATATTTTGATTTACTCTCGGATGTTGGAAGAGAATGAAGAGCACTTGTGCTTGGTACTATAGTGTCTGCAAGAGAACAAATTGTATGGGAAATTGTCTAAATGCTCATTTTATCAATCTAAGACTCACTACTTAGGGCATGTCATCTCCGATGAAGGTATCTCTATGGATATAGAAAAGGATGAGGTTATTATGGAATGGCCTGCATCGGTGAATGTCTCAGAAGTGCGTAGCTTCATGGATTTAGCGGGATACTATCGACGATTCATCGAGGGTTTTTCAAAGATAGAAAATATGATCAAGGAATTGAAGAAGAAGAAAAATAAGTTTGTTTGGACCAAGAAATGTGTGGAAGCATTTTGGATGCTCAAGGAGTTATTGACAATGACACAGATACTGAAGGTCCCTCACATGGACACAGACTTCTTGGTATGCATTGACGCATCCAAAAACGTATTAGGTAGAGTCTTGATGCAATATGGTCGAGTGATCGCTTACATCTCGAGGAAGTTGAGAAGGCATGAGGAGAACTACACGACACATGATTTGGAGTTGTTAGCCATTGTTTATGCCTTGAGAGTTTGGAGACATTACCTAATTGGATGGAACTTCAAAATAAAAATGAACCACTATAGACTACAACACATCTTTATGCAAAGAGACTTGAATGCACGACAACGATGTTGGTTGGAATTGCTTAGCGAGTACGATTTCAATATTTCTTACATAAAGGGAACAATGAACAGAGTGGCGAATGTGTTGAATCAGTGACCATGCATATTTTTGGTGATGCCTCTTCAAATGAATCTACGTGAAAAGATTCTAACTTTACAGTGTGATGATGACTGGTACAAGGAGGCCAAGGATTTTATTATACAAAGCACAATGATGGTAACACGATTTGAAGGATTTACATTGGACAATGATGGATTATTGAGATTTAAAAATCAAATTTACGTACCTCCCAATGACGAGTTGAGGAGTCTAATCCTAAACGAGGCTCATAGAGAAGTGTATCTGGATCATACTGGAGTCATGAAGATGAGGGAAGGCCTTAAACCCTTATTCATTTGGAAAGGAATGAAGGCAGACATAGTCAACTAGCAAGATGTCTAGAATGTCAGTAGGTGAAGGCTAAACATAGACATCAGGTAGGATTACTATAGACACATGCTATTCCAGAATCGAAATGGGAGGTCATTTCGATGGATTTCATTGTTGGATTGCCACTGATGGCAAGGAGACACAACTCGATTTTTGTGGTAGTCAACACTCTGACGAAGAATACTCATTTTATTCTTATGCGTATGATGTATCAGGAACCTAACATAGCTAGAGTTTTCATTAGTGAGATTGTGAGACTGCATGGTGTGCCTAATAGGATCATATCCGATCGTGGATCGATGTTTACTGGATAATTTTGGACTAGTTTCCAAGAGGTCTCAGGGACCCAACTCAACTTTAGTACTACGTATTACCCAGAGACAGATGGGAAGACCGAATGAACAAACCAAATCTTGGAGGACATGTTGCATATGTACGTGATGGACCAACAGAATCATTGGGAAGAATTATTTCCACTGGTAGAATTCGCATATAACAACAGTTATCAAAGAACCATTAATATGGTGCTTTTCGAGTTTCTTTACAGGTGACCATGTCGAACGCCTTTGAATTGGGATTAGATTGAGGATAGGGTCCTGGTGGGGCTATAAGAAATCCAAAAAATGGAATATCAAATGCAAAAAATAAGACAAATTATCAAGGAAGCACATGATCGACAGAAGAGTTATGTCGATGCGCATTGTGTCGACCGTAGTTACGAAGTTGGCGATCGAGTCTTCTTCTGGGTGAAACTGCATAAGAGTTTGATCAAGTTTGGAAAGCATGTTAAACTCTCTCCTAGGTTCATAGGAGCTTTCGAGATTGTGGAAAGGAAGGGGCCCGTGGCCTATCAACTAGCCTTGCCTGATACTTTGAGGTGTATGGACGATATTTTTCATGTATCTGTTTTGAGACACTATATTAGTGATCCTACACATGTTATTGACATGAGTTCCTTGCATGTATATGACGAGGGAGTGCTCATGACTAAGCCAATATGCATCTTGGACCATCTCATTTGACAGCTACGGGATTGAACAATATGTCAGGTCAAGGTCTAGTGGGACAACTATAGTCCGCACTCGGTGACCTAGGAGGACGCATATGATATGCGCCAAGAGTTTCCATTTTTGTTTGATAGATAGACTTATGATATTGTGATACACTTCATTTTGGCACCTATATACTGAGAAACTTCGGGACGAAGTTTAAACTAAGAGGGGGTGTATGTAACATTTCGATCTTGCTCTCACTAAGAAAACTTATTCTTTGAGGACAATTGCTTGCAAGTGATCAAGATTATTATACTATTGGTTGTTTGATTATTATTATGTGATATTATGGATATGATGATATGTTATTTTGTTGTATTTACATAGAAAGGTGCTATTGACTAGGTTCTCTTGAGTGTGCATGACTTTGGACCTCGAGGATGCAGAGGCATTGATGAAACCCCTTGGACTCTAGATCAAGTCAGGGAGTGGACTGTTGGGTTGAATATTGTTGATGTGACATATGTACATATGATTAGATGTTATGATGATTGATTATTATTGCTGACATGATTCATTGACGGATGCAGGTTGACAATATATTGCTGACCAAAATCACATATGGAGTATAGGGGTCATGTAGGACAACCAGAGACTTTGAGGGAGAGGTGTGGAATCATCCCTACCACAACCTACTAGCACTCCCACCGTGGCTGGAATTGTAGGTTAATGACTACCTAGTTCGAGAAGACCCACGATGTCGTGAGGGCAGAATCTGATAGTAGCTCGCAATGATTCTAAGGGGCCTTATTCCTTAGAGGCCCTTAGTCTCCCACAATACCACCTGGCGGAGTATTGACTCCACAGGTTTGAAGTTTACCAAGTCATTCAAGAGGCGAGTGGCACCCTTGGAGCACGTAGTGCGTCCTGAAGGGCACGTTGTGATTTTAAATGGTAAGTGAATAAACCTAGTCGGCCTTAAAATGAATGATGTGATAAGTAAGATTAGAAACAATTTTCCCTAATAAAAATGTCGGTCATCCTAGTGAAATTAAAATCTAGGTCTAAGTAGAACATGTGGTAAAAAAAAAAAATTAATAATAATAATAAATAAACATGTAACAAGAAGGGGGGTAAGAAATTCAAATATATTTATTAAAGTCAAAATTATAATGGAGGATTAAAATTTAAAAAGGGAAATGGTTGATTTTATCTATTTTTGCTAATTTAATTTTAGATAAAGAGAAAAGAGGGTAAATGGTTGTTTCATCTACACTTGCTAATTTAATTTTTAATTAAAGAAGAAAAAGGGTAAATGGTTCTTTTATCTACACTTTCTAAATCGATTTTTAGTTAAAAAAGAAAAATGGGGAAACTTAAAGAAAAAGGGGGGAACTTAAGAAAAAAGGGAATGTAAAGAAAAATATGAATGTCTAACTTAGTAAGGAATCTTACCTTTGGAAATTTCTAATTATGAACTCAACTAGGAATTAAGTAAGGCGTAAGTCATTTAAGAAGTGTAAGGGAATTTTGGGACACCAAGGAGCGTTTTTAGGAAGGCTTTTAGGTGGGTGAGGGAAATAGGAATAATTAATTAATTTTCTAGTGCAACTAGGGGATCGAGCAACATGTGTATGGGGGAGGTTTTTCCTAATTAATTAAATGAAAAAGTAATTTAATGAGAATTTGGGAAACTAATTACTTGAAAACTCTATAAAAAGGAGGGAGGAGGAGGAGGAGTGTGGATATGATCTCTTTGCATAACATTACGCTGTTGAATTTTTATCTTGACTGAACTTCTCTTGTGGGAGTTGGGATACCCAGATCGGGTAACGCGTGGTAGCTCGACCTTGTGAGGTGAGCTGGGTGCTAGCAGTTCTTTGGTATTGTGTGTGTTGCCCCTTTGCATCTTGGGGGGCTCAGGGGGAACAAGAGTACCCCTAGCGTTTGCTGGGAGGTACTAGTGAGGTCACATCAGTTGGAAAGTGGGAGTTAGACGGAGTGCGCGCGGGACAACAACTTCAGAACATTTGTGTTGGGATAAGGTATGCTTGTTAAAGTTGTTACTTGCAATGAAATTTAATTTACACATGTTATTCTTCGTTGCTCGGTTGAAGATTATGTTGCCATAATATTTATTGCACCTTCTTTCCTACAGTGTTTGTAATCCCTTTGCTCATTGTATTCTGAATTGATTTCCCATGGTGAATCCAACCTTTGATTTCAATGACTTCTCTACATTTTTTTTTATTAATGCAAAGAAAAATTGATTTTTTATCTTTTGTCCCTTATCCCTTTAGTTATTAGTCCATGCCTGAGAAGTCGTCTAGGAGCCAAATCGACGGTAGTCACTCCAGAGTTTAAATACCTATATATTCAAATGTCCTTCTTTCCTATGCATGGATAATAAGTGAAGGATAAATTTTCCCAACCATATATCCCTTGACTATATCTGCATTTTTCTCTTATGATTAATCTGTAATCCTCACGCCTTCTTGTGAATGAGTATCCTTATGTCTTGATTGATTAAAACTCTGATTTTCTTAGAGATTTTTTTGAATTTCTTAAACTTTGGTGAATATATGTGTTTTGGATTGATAACCTATCAGTTTTGAAGGCCCATCATCTACGTCTTTGTGTGGATTAATCTCCACTCATCTTGGCTCCTTGCCAATTACACAGTGAATTTATACACAATTTGTATTTCATGATTTACCCAGTGCTTGATTGGAAAAATATCTGCATATTGTTTATTTATTTCTCCCAGCGATTAGCCTTATTACTTTGCGTTTTGGATGACATTTTATTCTCTGTGCTTTTGATGATACACACCAACGTTTGGATTGGTAGAATCTCTGCACCCTCCCCAAGATGTTACTCTGCAATTCTCTTTTATTTACAACATTCACGCTACGATTTCATGGAAACTTTCACATCATTCACCCTAAGCATTCATGGCACTTGACACAACATATTTTTGTGCCACATTACATAGAATTTTCACAAAGAATTCTGGTGATTTTAGCTCTGCGATTTTATATATATTTATGACAACGTTAAACATTTATTGGCTATGGGATTCCAAGTAATTAATGACAACAACATGGATTTCAATTAATTTAATTTACATGTATTCCATGATAGCTTTTATTCCATGTATTCCATGTATTCCAGAGTTAAGTGACATCTTTTATTCCATGTATTAGCAAATAGAGTTAAATGACAGAGTTATTAAACTCTGTGATTAACTCTGCGATTTATATATATTTATGCCAACTTTATCTTTTATTTTCTCTGTGAATTACATTTATTTTTATTGTGTTTGGATACATTGACAACACTTGAATATGTATTGTTAGATAGAAAATGTTCGATTATTGTCATATTTTATAAACTGCAAATCAGGTATTAATGGATTGTGTTACCACGCATCTCATAGACAACGACCTTATATATTTCTGATATAAAATCATGTATTTTATAGATTCATTAATGGTAAAAACCTCTGTGTTTTTTTTTATGATAAAACACAACGAACTTTAAACCCCATACAAATGCATGACAACGATTTAGACATGCTCTAAACACACAAATCTTGACAATGATTTCTCCCAGGTTACACAACTAGTTACCCATTTTGTAAACAACATATGGATGTCTTGGCCACGTTTTTCATTTAGATATAGTATCATTTTTAGTAGGCAACGAATTTATTTGACTGACAACGAATTTATAGTTGCATCATGACTCTGTAATGGCCACGTTCATGACTGTGTAATTTTCGTTTTGTAATGATTGATAATATCATGGATAGCGATTTAATATCATGGATAGTGTTTTAGTTATTGTCGACAGTAAATGATATTACATATCGATATTTATTTATCAAATAATTATGGTTATTTACCCAACAATATCATTATAATTATTAATAGTTTATCAATAGAATCATCTAGAGACTTGTTAATATAGACAACAATAATATATCAATATATTAGATAGCAATATCGCGTACTTAGACAACAATAATTTAGACAACAATAATATAGTCAACATTGTTGAATATTTAATAAGCAACGTAAATCCATTTTTAATGTTAAGTAGTTCAGTTATTTTAATGGATAATGTATATTTGTTAACAAGCGTATGTTGATTTTGTTAAGCGCATATATTAGTTCACCTTTATGATAACATTTATGATAATGATAACATTTATAATAGTTCACTCCTTTGAACTTAGACATCATGCTTAACGGATAATGGGTTATGGCTTGTTTTCGAAGTCATTTAATATCTTGCGCAATTTAATTTGAGTGATGTCATCTTGTGTCTTGTCGACTTGTTGCTTGGGTGCATGGGTATAGTGTTCTTGTCGGTTAATACGGTCTCCTAGAGTGTTGAATTTTTCTTGGGTTATTGGTCTAGATGTGGTATGTTGCATCAGGGTTACCGTCATGCCTATCGCCTTGTGATGACATGATTCTTGACGAGGGGATCATTGTGTTCCATGATGGATAGAGGTGAATGATAACCTAGCCTAAGTCTGTGCTTCCCGATGTGGTCATTTTTTCATTGTAATGGGTTTTGGTACTTGGTTTTGTAACGCCTTAAGGTGTTGGGTTTTGCGTGACATAGAGGTTTCTAGTTCCTAGTCATTGAAGCCACTGTGTCGGGTGGTTGATTTTGTCCTTTAGCTTGTAGGCGTTGTCTTTCTTATGTCGGGCAGGTAGTCATTTCTATCTGTCTATTGATTATCGCATGTTTTGTCCAGTTGCATGATGTGCTAGTGTGTTGAGTTGTTGTTTTTTGTTGCCTGATCTACAAGTGTTGTGTCCGTCGTCAAGTTGTATTGTTTAACTGTCGTCATTGTTGCCTTCCTGCTTCAAAAAAAAATTGCACTTTCTTGTGTCACTTGTAGTCATAACAATGGGGTCGTTACATATGGTAGAAATGGATTCTTTGTTGAAGAATCAAACTTGGGATTTAGTTTCCCGACCTCAAAGGAAGAACATTGTGAAGTATCGATGGGTATACATGACCAAATTTACCTATGATGGTGTTTTTGAGTTTCATAAAGATCACTTTGTTGCAAACTGTTTTTCTCAACAAGAAGGCATTAACTACACTGAGACCTTTTCCCCTATTGTGAATATGAAATCTATTCAACTGATTCTTTCCCTTGCTACTCATTTTGGATGGAAGTTCCAACAGATGTATGTGAAGAGTGTCTATCTTCATGGAAACCTATTTGAATAAATTTTCATGGAACAACTTACTAGTTTTGTGATAAATTATAGCTTGGTTTTTCAAATTCAGAAGTCTTTTTATGGTTTTAAGAAGGCGCCACAATCTTGGCATTCTAAGATTGACAATTTCTTTCTTTGACATGGTTTCAAATGTTGTAAATATGATCACAGTTTATATGTACTCCCTACTCATGGAAACACCTTGATTATTTTTGTATACATAGATGACTTATGCATAACTAGAAATCACATTGATCTAATTCTTAGACTGAAGAAACAACTCGTTGACTCCTTTAACATGACATATATTGGTATTTTGTATAATTTTTTGGGTCTTCAAGTATTACCACTGTCTGATGGTCTTTTATAATTTATGAATACAAATATGTAATGGATCTCTTGACACAATTTAGTATGGAATATTGTAAGTCTTTTTCTACTCCTTTTCAATATGGAGTTAAGTTGAGAAAAACTTGTCACACTCCAAAAGTTGATGCTATACTATCAAAAACTAGTTAGAAGTCTCATTTATCTTACTCACAGTTGAACTGACATTTCTTTTTTTGTTAGTGTGGTTTCTCATTTTATATAGGATCCCAAAGAAATCCACTATAAAAAAATCAAAAGGATTGTTCTCTATCTCAAAGGTACCACTAATCTTGGTATCAATTATTGCCAAATTTCAAATTCGTTGATTAACTTCACTGACTCCAACTGGGGAGGCGATGGTGATGATAAAAAGTCCAATTTTGGCTATGTGTTTCAATTCATCACTATACTCTTCTCATGTAAGAAACAAAAATAAATATGTATGTCGACTATAGAATCATAGTATTGTGGCCCCAGTCATGCATGTAAAAAGGCGGTATGGATTCGCTAACTCTTGGGTGAACTTGGATTTCATGTACATACATTGACTACACTCTACTATGACAACAAAAGTGACATTAAATTTTCTAACATCCCTATTACACACATTAATATGAAACATTTTGAGATCCATGCTCAATACTTGAGACAATTGGTTCATGATAACATTGTCTCTCTTGTTTATTGCAAAATAGATGATAGATTGTTGGTATCTTTACAAAACCCTTTTCTGAAGATAATTTTATCAAGGCTTGTTTGATGCTAGGGGTTTAGGAATCTTTAATTATGAGGGGTGTCCTACTAACTTTATTTCATCTCCTAAATCTCCAAAGTCGTGTGTTGATGGGGGGGTGTTGGAACCTCAGGTTATGATGGTTCATCACACTTATGCTAGAAACAGTCAGTCGGTCGGTTGACAAACATATGGAAATAATTGATTGGGTGATAGAATGGATATCTACATCAATCAATCAAGTAGTTGACAAGCTTGTTGGTCAAACAATTGACTAGGATTCAAAGACAATTAGTAGGTGGATGAGCCAATTGATCATTAACTATGAGTTGGATGCATAGATGATCGATTCAAGCATCCTTTTCAAGTCGACTAGACAATGTGTATTTGACAAAGTTAACTCTAATCATCGATGATTGTATGTGGACAATATCTTCCTGATTCCAAGGAATTTGGTTAGATCTTTAGGCTATAAATAAAAAACCTGATGGGTCATTATCAAGTGTCTTATGTGCCAATGTTGAACATGGTGTGGACTTTCAATATGGATTGTGATTTTTTTATCACAATGTGTTGTGCGTAAGTTCCATAACAATGTCTTTAGACACCACCTATTTTGTTTGAAGGTTATTCCTCTTCGACTATCTGCAGTTCTATTTATTTGTTTCATATCAAGTTACACCCAATCCCCAACACTCAAACTATTGAAGGACAACTTGGTTACAACACGAAATAGGATGAAACAACAACCATATCAACACCACAACGAAATGTAATTTGAAGTGGTGGATTGGGTATTTATGAGGCTACGACTATAAAACAGATGTCCCTCAAGAAGCAAAAGAAGAACAATAAATTAGCATCAAAGTATTGTGGTCCCTATAAGGTGTTGCAAAGGATTGAAAGTATGGTTTACAAATTGGATTTACCTCCATTTTCACATGTATATCCTGTGTTCTATGTTTGTTTCTTAAAGAAGGTAATCAATGACAATATCCCAAGTCAAACTATTTTCCCAAAGATCAATGAAGAATGTAAAATCATACTAGAACTATAAAAAATCCTTGAAACAAGGGTTGAGAAACTATGAAATAAAGAAATTACTTAGTACCTCATGAAATGGAATAACCTACCAATATAAGAAGAAACATGAGAATATGAGTTCTTCATGTAGAAACATCCACAACTAATCAAGTTTTGAGGCAAACACTTTTTTGAAGGGGAGGGGCATGTGAATCCCCTAGACAAAGCCCCATATTAAGCATAAAAATCCATCTAAATCCATAGATATTGATTTGTTGTATTTCTATTATTATATTATTATTGTTGGCTAGACCTTTTAATTGTAATTGTACCCTTGGTATCTTATATATACACCAAGGAGACCTGATTTTAGGATCATCTCATATTGTACATTTTTTTCTATTGTAAAATGAGGTTTCCCTCTCAAAGATGATTCACATTCNTATGCTATTTTTTTTCATTTGGTGCATAACATGTAAGATATTTCATAATTACTCTTAGCATGACCACATTTCAATTTAAACATTTGCATATTCATTCAAAGGTCATCATTAGGCCTAGTTGATGCCTAGGATTGAGAAATAGGGTTATAATTGAGGAGAGAAAAAACAATTCAAAATTACAATTTAAAGTAGCAATGGGAAAATGATTGAATGGGACAGAACCTACATACATAGAATTATGGAACAATGACCTTGAATTTTTTAGAATTTTCTAGGAATTTGGCTGGTTGGAGTACTATAATAGGGTCTAGGGAATTTTTGAAATTGCAGTAGAATTTGACCAAGATTTTAGTGTAGATATCACATTAGAACAATACCAAGGTTGTATATCCATGGTAATGGTTTTAGAAATGAAGGTAAATGAGGGAACTATCACCATGCTTGCAGGCTTACGAATTGGATAGAAGTGTGAAAAAGATGATAGAGTGTAGTCTCAAGATGAGAAATGAAAATTTGTTCATTCTTATGAAACAATGGAGGACATCAGTTAGGGATTAAAATGAACTACTCTACCATCACCATGGGATGATGTTCCATCATTAGGTACATAACCTACAAGGGAAGACATTATTTAGTGTTTTCTTACAACTTCAAATTATTGTTTAAACTACCTTACAATTCATATGTATAATGTTATACCTAAATAAGATCTTGCATTTCATACTTCCTATTACAATTCATTAAAGAGATGGTTTTTAAGGTACAAAGGGGAAAAGTACCATTCCTTTCTCACCATGATCTCATCAAATTGTTAGTGATTGATACATTAGCAATTTGACATATTAGAATCTAAAGAAAAACTAATGTTTCACTTCATGAAAATATCATAAATGCATAGATAAATCCCACACACAAATGTACGAGATTCATTTATGAAATTATTTCAACAGATATGTATATAAATAGGGGTTAATAATTCCTTTGTAAAAGGGCATGTTTTAATTATTACAACATTAATATAATATTTACCTACATGACTACTATTACAATATAAATGTTCATACATTACTACAACATTGAAAATATACTCTAGATATATTTCAAGTCCTACCCTCCTATAATTTATCTTCAAAGAGTATGCAAACAACAATACTTTTGATAAAATGATATAACTTGTTGTAATTTCATGTATTATATAAGGTTTAAGACACAACACAATATTATTTTTGAATATTTTAACAATATTTCGACATCGAAAAACAATCAATCCATCCTAAATGGATTCTACTGGGAACTTTTTGATAAAAAAAGTCTCGATTTGGTCTTCTTTTTGTTGACTCTGAGTTTTATTTATTTATGGATGATTTGATATGTAAGAACAATGTTTAACATTAGCATGTTCCTTTTTACATGCTACAAGTTTTGTAATTTTGGTGTCCATGTGGTTTTCTAATAAGTTTATCCTTCTTGATATTTGGTTTAATATTTTGATGAATTACTTGTGTTGTTATGTTAATATTTGATATTTTTCTATTCACTTGATGACATCATCAGTGATGATGGATGGAACATTAACCATCATTGAATTTGTATATGTTGAATTGTCCTTGAATTGTTTCTTAAACTCAATTTTTGGATATTCTTTCACTAACAAAACTTCATTAGTAATGGCACTATAATTTTTTGTTTCAATCAACTCCATTAAGGTCTCTTGAACTAGAGTTTCAATTTTTATAATTTTTTTTGATTCAATTAGATCAATTAAGATTTCTTTATCTCTAATTTCAACTTCTAAAACCTTTCTTGATCCACTTGCATCCATGGATGTCTATTTTTCTACATTCAAAACTTCATTAGTAATGACACTATAAATTTTTGTTTCAATCAACTCCATTAAGGTCTCTTGAACTAGAGTTTCAATTTCTAGAATTTTTTTTGATTTAATTAGATCAATTAAAGTTTCTTTATCTGTAATTTCAACTTCTAAAACCTTTCTTGATTCACTTGCATCCATGGATGTCTATTTTTCTACATTTAGAATGGATATTGTTTTATTTTTTTTACTTCCATGAAAAAGGTTTGGCTATGATTATTCAAATAATTAATTCCCTTATCTTTATGTGATAATATATTTTCAAATTGATTCTTGACATACTTTTTCTCTCATGATTCTCAATACGTTGAATTGCAATGTCTTGTCGATGCACTTGATCCTTCACTTGTAGGTCATAAATGTTTTCTTTGGTTCTTGTAGTTTTCTCTTGAACTCTTTTGTCTTGTTAAAATTCTCTCTTCTATTTTAGATTAGAAAATATGCACTATGTATTTTCAAGATATTTAAGTTCCATTACTTAAGATTCATTTACCTTTTTACGATTTTCCACTTCCCGTATTAACTAATTGGTGGCTAGACATTAGTTTTCATCCATAAATTAAAAATCATGTTTTTCTTGTCTAAGTTCTTTTAATTTCCATTTTAAATGCTCAAATAATTCCATAGCCTTTTTTTGATGGGTCATACCATGGTTTCTATAACTTCTTAAATAACCTTTTAATAGTCAAATTAAAATTAATTCAATTCAAATAACCTTTTAATAGTCAAATTAAAATTAATTCAATTCAAATAACCTTTTAATAGTCAAATTGATACTAATTCGATACACCAAGTGTGAAGGTCCTACTAAAATTACTTGACTTGATATTACGATATCTATTAAATCCTTGAAAGCTCCATAGTTTTTTTCTTCTTATAAATGACAAAATGCTTTTTACTTTGTACCTCCCAAGACTGGAAAATTAAAAGTGTATCTTATATAGAGGTTGAAATAGTTTTTTTCTTCTTATAAATGACAAAATGCTTTTTACTTTGTACCTATCAAGACTGGAAAATTAAAAGTGTATCTTATATAGAGGTTGAAATATTTAATCTGTAGTATATGTTTTAGCTTAAATGATTTATTTTTTTAGGATTTATTCCACATAAATATAGCTTTTATAAAAAAATTGGCGGTGGATAACTATCTATAATAATCTGAATATCTAATATTGTTCACGTCATAACAAAAATATAATTACCTTCACATTATAATCAACTAATTAATTATTTAATAGTTGATCTTGTGAATATGAGGTAAACTAATTTGGTTCATATGATGAATATCCAAAATAAATGGAATAATATAAAAGAATTCATGTGGATTAAAATATTGTATTGAATAAAATATGAGAGATAATGATAATAGAATATAACGAGGGTCTTATAAATATCTAAGTGGGTTTCTTTTTCATTAAAATTTATGTCCTTTGGTTAAGATAGATCATTTCATTAGGATGTGTCTCTTCATTAATTGTCGTCGTTGTTGTTGTTATTATTATTATTACATTGTCTTCCTTTTTAGAAATGTTTTTTCCTCGAAGAACATTTATGGAAAGACTTATCACTTGTTTTGGCTTGTGATAAAATCTCAAAGTTCTCTATTATTGTAAATGTAGTGGCTAACAATACAAGATGATATGATATTCTAAGCATCAAGCATAATTGTCGAAATGTAAGAGGCTCTGGCCACCCTAATTCAATTTTCTACAAAAATTGTGTGGAAACATCTTCTATGATTTGAAAACTGATAAGATTCTATACTTGAGCTTCTCCTCAATATAACATGATCTTTACTTAGCTTCTCATATTGATTTCATATTTGATTAGCTTAATGAATAATATGACTACTTTTATAATTTGGATGACGATAATACATTCTTGTATCTTGCATCTTATTTTTAGAAACCTCATATTTTGATATATGTTAGTTGATAAGATTTCGTTTGGAACTATATTGGCTTATTTTACCATAGTTTGGGTTTTACAAATGTTGACTTTTTTATTTCTATGGAATTGGTAATTGTTTCTTTATGCATTAGGGATTCTTTATTGGTAAGTTACTTTAGTATTTCTTGTTGTGACTTCTTTTCATTCTTAATCTTATTCATTTGTGTAAGTAGGTTTTGATTATGATTCTTTAGACATGAAATTTTTTCACTTTCTGTTTTGTTGATTTTCTTCATGTCTTGATTCTCTATTTTCTAATCTTTTAACCTTTTGATTTGTTCAAGCAACCTTTTATTAATGTTTCTTAAGTGAGAATTGTCTTCATATTTTTTTGATAGGTTCTTCTTGAATTCTTTCTCAAGATCTTCCTTCTCTTGCTATAATTTTTTATTACACTTCTTTGTAACCTTTGTAAGTAATTTATGACGATGGTCTTTTAGGTAAGAAATTTCCTTATCATTTTCTAATAATTCATTTTAAAACATATATCCTCAATGTATTTATATTTTTGTTGTGATACTTTCTTGTTTTGATGATGTTTGGCTAGTTTATCCTCTATTTTTTTTATTTGTGAGTTAACTTGATGTTTGAATTGTAACTTTTGGGTACAATAGATTATGGCATCTTGTAGGAGATGTTTTTGGTGCTTAACTTGCAAGTCGGATTTAGTTTTCTTTGATTCTTGAGATATATATTCTTTCTTGTTATTTGCTACTTCTTGTGTTTAGTGGTTGTCTTTATTTCCATAATTTCTTTGCTTAATCAGTGTCTTTGACCACCACTAGCTTTTGGTTATTTATTATTTAAAAAACGAAAAAGAAAAAAAAAAGTTCTACAAATAATTTCCAAAAGCAAAGTTTCCAAGTATCTTTAAAAGTGTACGTAAAGAAGTATTGACTCAAACAAAGATTTCATTATTGGCATAAGTAAAGTTAATTGCGACATACATGGTTAAAAATAAGTAGCTAGAAGGGAAAGTTTCCAAGCTTTTTAAAGTACACTTAAAGAAGTATCAAGTTAATCATATATCGCATTTGACAACATAAAGGAAGGATTTTTAATATATTATGACTTTGAAGAAAGAAAGATCAAATTTTTATGTGGAGGCATTTTTGTATGGAGTAATAAAAAAACAAAAAACTATAAATCTCTCTTTATGTGGAGGATAAGTCTTATAAATAATCACATAAAAGTGAATAGTGTGAAATTATTAGTAACATAAATAACATGGGAGGGTAAAAGAAAAATGAATAATGTTAAAATATTGTAAAAAGAGGAAATATTAAAGTTCAGAAGATATTTTCTTGTTAAAGTTAAAAAATGATGTTAGGAAGAAATCATGGCAACATTCAATTCATTAATTGTTGTCATCACACTGTATGCAGAAATTGTGTATCTACATTAAGTGTCACCGAAGAGGAAGGGTCGTTAAAGAGAAAGTAATCACAGTAGAAAGAGGACGCGACGATTCTAGGAGAGAGAATAATTTGTGTTCTTAAATTAAAGTTAAGGTTTATATACAAAATTTATACTATTAATAAGATAACGTTAACGGTACTTACATAAATATTCTCCCTTGAATATTTTCTTTAAAAATTACAAAGGAATAT
>ML804893.1:444381-477310 GCA_009831015.1 Picea engelmannii | reverse complement strand
AAAGATCTAGAGGATATGTTTTACAACGAATTATTAAAAAAGAACAAAGAAATTTCCTTCCCTAAAGGACCATATTCAAAAATTACTTGCACAAATCAAGAATACATTGAATACAAAGAAGTGAAATAAAACATTAAAACAACAAAGGAAGATTTCAAGAAGGAATTCATGAAGAACCTATTAGAAAAAAATGAAGAAAATTCTCTCTTAAGGAATCATAATGAGAGGTTTCTTGAAAAAATTAGAAGGTTAAAAGGTGAGAATGTTGAATATTAAGACACAAAAAAGTCGACAAATTCGAAAATGAAGAACATTCACTCCTAAAGAATCATAATCAAGATATATTTATGCAAATTATGAACCTTAAGAATGAAAAGAAGTCACAACAAAAAACACTAAAGAAACTTATCGAAAAAGAATCACTAATTGATAAGGAAGCAATGACCAATTATGTTGAAATAGAAAAGTCATTGGCTATAAAAACCTTATACTATGGAAAACATAATCAATATAGTCCAAAATGAAATATTATCAACCAACATATCATCATAAGCATCAAGAGATGAGGTTTTCAAAATTCAGACGCAAGATACAAGGATGCATTATCATCATCAAAACTATAAAATCCATTACATTATTCAACAAACTAACCAAAGACAACATAAATATGAGAAGATAAGTAAATATCCTATTATATTGAAGTGAGAAGATAAGTAAATATCTTGTTATATTGAAGAGAAGCTCAAGTGTGTAATTTTATCATTTCTCAAATCACAGAAGTCATTACCACACGGTTTTGTAGAAAATTGAATTAGGGTGGTTTGACTCTTTTGCAATTCTACAATTGTGCTCAACACTTCGTAACACATATCATATCATATTGTCAACCATAAAAAAAATCAAGAATAAAATATCATTAAAAAGAATTACAAGCTAGAGAAAATATATAAAACCTTTCTATAAATATTCCTTGAGGACAAAGCATTTCTAAAGAAGAAGAAAATGTAATAAACATATATAAATATAAATAATATTAATATTAATTAATAACTAATAGAACATGGTTTAATTAAAGGACATAATTTTTAGTGAAATGGAATTCACGTAAGTATATATACAAGGCATCTGATTGTAATATATTATTCTATTATCGTGATCTCTTATATTTTATTCAATAAAATATTATAATCTAGATGGATTCTTTTATATTATTTCATTTATTTTGGATATTATTGATATGAACCATGGTTCACCACAATATAATGAAACCCTATATACGTATTTCCATATGACATAACTTTTATGCACATGCATTTATCACACCAATCGCAGACAATAATCACATCGATTTTGACTTTACTATATTTATTCATCAATATTCTCACTTCATTGTGTAGTGGGATTAGATGCAGTGGCTTACAATTCTCTCTCAAGATTCATATAGTATCCCACCATGTTAATTTGGAAACTATAGTGGAAATTTTCTACTCTCATAATAAGTTGAAGCCATATTGTCTCTAGAAATTCTGAATATAGCACAAATCCTTGTCACTCTTGATTTATTTTTCATGAAAGTTTAGTGAGGCAACGAATATAATGTACATTTTTTTATTATTTAGATAATGATTTTGATATGACTAATACTCCACCTACTCAACAAAATTTTGACACAAAAACTAAAAGGTATCTATGTCTTATGTTAATGATGTCTTATTCCAAGGTAGTGATGTGGCTTACTCTTGACAATGACTATTATCCCTAATGACTCTAATGGATTCATCATTTAATCTGATTTCCAGTAGAAACATATAACTATTAAATGGTCACAAAACCAAACTATCAAAATGGTCCACCCTCATATGGTTTATACTTTTTGTTGAGCAAAATTCTTTTTTATTCGAAGTAGGGATATAATGTTGGAGGCTTATATTGCATCATGAACTATAATTTCTCTTGCGATATTTTTCTTTTCTTATGAATGGAAACATCAAACAAGTGTGACATCCTAGAGGGTGAAAACAAGATGATTAAGTTATATTAACAATATGGCACTTGGAATTTTGAGTGAAGCATGTTCCCTACTAGTTTTGTCACTACTATCAATATTTTTTTACAATCATTGTTGTTTTTTTATTGGACATTGGGTAGTTCTTACATGTTTTATGTAAAAAGATAACACAACCATAGGTTTTACTCCTATAGCCCTAATCCACATTCTTTATTTTGATGGCCACATGAGTGTTTTTTTACTTGAAGAAAACTAACCAGAACTCAGTGGATTTTCCAAAAGCTTAAGTAATCACAACTGGTAGGTTTCTTATTTTGCAAAGATAGTTCAAGTTTTTTTAAAGTTGGTCAAAAACCCAATTTGTTTTTAAGAAATTAATTTATTCAAGTGTTGAAGACCAACCCAAAATGTTTCAAAAACACTTGGAAACAAGCCAACACAAAGTTACTCTTATACCACTTGAAGTAAGCCTAAATGTTCACTTCATGAAATCATCATGAATGCATAGAGAAATCTGATATAATTTATTCATCTAATTTTTTTTTATTTTAATATGGTTGTTATGGGATTATTTCTTAATGGATGGTGATTTCATGAAGTGAAACCTCAAGTTCTATTCAAGTCATATGAGAGTTATTTTTCAATTTCCACGAGTTTGTGTCCAATTACAGTAGCCTATAATTGTTGGATTACTAAGCAGGGGGGGTTGAATAAGTAATAGATATTTTTAATCATTTTTAACCAAAGTATATATAAATGTTGTTAACTTATGATCAATTTACCAATATCATTCAATAGGTGCAGAATAAATAAACCATGAACAATGAGAAATCATACACATACACAGTACATCAGTTTTTTTACATGGAAACCCAATGTAGGAGAAAACCATGGAACACTTTTCTTATATGTATTTAAGAAGTACATTCATTGGAAGAACCAACTTCCTTTTCTCTCCATATACAACTCAAAGGAGGATCCAACCCCCTATATTTTCATGCTACAACTTGAGGGAAGTGTCATCTCCTCGATTCACTGGCTCCAAACAAAAGGAGGACACAACCCCCTATGTTCTCCAGCTACAACCGGCAGGTGGCTACAACCACCTATCCTTGCCCCATCCAATATCCCTGAAATATAAGTGTCAAATAAATGATGAAACCACTATCACACTATCAATGTGAAATATTCCACTGTAAACTTGTACCAATCTGTACCAACAACCTGTAGTAAACATGTGCCAATAACATGTAGTCAACCTATACCAATAACCTATAATCAATTTGTAAAAATAACTTGTACCAACATGTACCAATAACCTCCTCAATAGATCATATATGATATCATAGATATCATACCCAATATCACAAGAATATAACTCAAACCATTTGCAACTATGGCTCTCTAGTCATGTGCCATACATGTGCATACACTCATAATCTTGTGTAATAATCTCTCACATCAACCAACTATAAAATATTCATTGTTATGCAGCCTCAAACTGTAACTACAACTTCAACAACACATCTCAATCAAAATCCCTCAACCATGTACCAAGAAATACAAGATATGCCTCAACACTCAACCCGACAAGATGTACCAATGATAAATACCAGACATACCAGCACTATATTTCTGTAGATATGTATCATGCATTATGTTCCATACAACCAACAACCTCTCTAGGGAAAATCCTCAATCTCCCATAACGATCTCTCATGTAAACAACAGTATCCAACTACACATAATAATATGACATACCTTTTTGAACCTATAGATAGATCTAATGTACCTGATCATTGTTGACCTTCCTGTAGACTCTGCTCAGCCTCTGCAACTTGATACACACCTCAACCTTAACTTATGGTAGTGCCTCTCATTATGCAGGTGATATGCCCATCAGGGCCTCGCATGACAAGCTATACTCAACCCATGAGGATGACCCTAATTAGGGTTTTTGTGAAGTTTTCACACTCCATTGCAGCGGAAAAATGTTTCCTTCACTCTACATTTCCTTCCTCAGACTTGCACAACTTTAGATGTATCAATGAGTACCTGCAATAAACCTTTCATGATAATATATATTCAATGTTCTTAATAGGTTCTAATAAGAGACCCTTGCTCTCTTATTTATACTCTCCAAGTAGCTTCCTCTAGGGGTTATCTTCTAACTGTTTTTCCCAACTTCCTTCTTTTAGGGATAACCCACTTTTAACTAATGTGTCCACTTGCAAACACTTTATCCACAAATAGTAAACTCTCCAATTCTAGTTGCAACTAATTTATTTTCAACTATTTTCTTTTTGCAAAAACTTAACTCATGATTAACTCTTAGTTACAACCACTTTGAATAGTAAACTTCTTCTAGGATATTCTAGAATAATTTGACTTCTTTGACCTTCTAGGGGCTTCTAGATAACTCATGAGGGTTCTCAAATTTTACTAAGCCATATCTCCTCAATTGTGAGGAACTATGTAACGTACCACATATCACCGGAAACAATACGACATGTACTATCCATCTAGAATAGTCTCACCTGCAAATTCACTGACCTTAATTACATTATTCCTCAAAAAAATTGTGTTCCTTAACCACACTATTGGGGCTACCGGAATTTCCTACCGTAATTGCTTCAAGGGTTGACATCAATGAAAACCAACCCAATTAATCAACAATATCCGCCTTTGGCATTGGTGGCAACACTTTTATGCAACACATAACTCATGTCTCTCATACTCCCCTTGTGACCATCGCCCCCCTTGGAATCATGCATCTATGCTCTCTCTCCATGAATATGAATCTCTAATACGGATTTATGAGCGTAACAAAATGAATAACATATTGGATACCATAACAAAGATATACAGACAAAAACAACAAATATCCAGTGAACAATAACTTCTATTGAATAAATAAAATAGGTTGAAATTGTAAAACTGTAGAACTGAAAAAAACTTTCTCTAATGGTGGTAGATATCTCTGCGAAGAGATGTGGCTGCTACATGCATCCATATGAGAATAATGATTACAACGAGGCTCCAGAGTCATTTTTAACATTACTCATGAATTCCAAAACCATAGACATCCAAAAACCTAACCCTAGGAGATGAAACACCAAAATTTATGTGGGCCCCGATGGGTAAGTTGGCACCTCAACTTCCCGAGGCCGTAAATTTTGTATACAACCTCCGTTTTAGGTGTGTGATAGCCTGTTGGAAAGGTATTTTAGAGAACTACACATTATGTCGTCAAAATCTGACTTTGTCCATAATTTGATTGTGGGAAGAAAAAAAAAACATTGTTTAGGGCCCCAAAATGGCCTTGGAAGTACAAAAAGATGTATTGACATGAAAACTTCCAAAATAAGCTAGTTGGAATAGGTGGGTGGCCACAAATATCCACATGGAAGTTGTATAGGGCTTCAGACAACCTCAAAAGTGTGGAATCCACAATTACAAATAAGTACATAAGAACATGTTGAACTAAAACATCTCAAGTGGATCCATTTGGAATAGGTGGGTGGCCACGAATATCCACCTAGATCAGCCCTCCCCCCTTAGGAATCAATGGTTTCCATTTCATTGAGTTCCCCCATCAGGTGAGGAAACTTTTTCTAAATTTGGCCCCAGGTGAGCCACTTTCCTTGATGTAGGAGTTTCCCTACCTTGACAACCCAATAAAGTTGGATCCTCTCCTAACCCATGCCCTTAACCTGTTTTTCCACTATATGATTAGTGGATTCATGGTCCATGAAATCATGGTTGAGCTCTATTGGTGTCAATTGTTCTATGATCTATGAGGTGTCCAATAACGGTGGAAAATATGGCCAAAGGAGGTCCACATTGAACACTGGGTGCAATCCAAGGAAGGGTGGAGTGTTGAGCTCAAAATAATTTCTACCCAAAGCTTTGGTGATAGTGTAATGCCCATAGCGAAGTGGGAGAAGCTTTCGATGGGGCTATGTAAGGTGCTCTTTCTACAAATGTAACCATACCTTGTCTCCCACCTAAAACTGGTGCGGTATCCGATGTTGATCATGGTGTTTTTTCTACTTAGCATTGGCTTTCTGCAAAATATCATGGACATGTTGGTGGATGTGTTGAATTCGCTCAATGAATCTGGTGGATTTTTTGGCCATAGACTTAACATGGGAATATTATGCATTTTTGGTTGCAAGAGGTAGTGTAACATCAATGGGACCCAAGGTTTGGAATCCCAACCCCACCTGAAATGGGCTATGTCCAGTGGAGCTATGAAGAGTCATGTTGTAGTTGTGTTGAACATAGAGAAGACTCTCATCCCATGTACATGGATTCTTAGAGTTGTACATGCACAAGATGTGCACAATCATCTGATTGGTGACCTTTGTCTGGCCATCGGTTTGTGAGTTGAAAGAAGTAGATTTAGTGAGCTTGGTGTCCAACAATGACTAGAGACTCGACCAAAATGTGTTGAGGAACCTAATGTCCTGATCTGAGGTGATGGTATGTGGCATCTCAAAATGGACTCACATCCGTTCGAAGAATATCTTGGCATTATCTGTCACTATGATGCTCTTCTTTTAGGTTGTGATAATGGCCATCTTTGAAAACTGATCAACCACCAAAAATACACAATAATTTCCATGCTTGGTGGATGGAAGGCTAGACATGTAATCCATCGATATGGATTCCCAAGACCTCTCGGGAGTAGGAAGAGGGGTGTATAAGACTTCCTTCTTGATGGATATCTTGGAAATGGCACAGGAAATGCAAGATATGATATATTTTTTGACATATTGTTGAATTTTTGGCCAATAAAAATGTTTATGTATAGCATCCACAATTTTCTCCATGCCAAAATGTCCTACCATATGACTGTAATGAGCCTCCAAAATTAGCTTTGCACGCTTGCTTGTGGGAACACATAGGTGGCCCAGATGGCATACTATTCCATCATGGATGTGAAAATCGGTGACATTCGCTCCTGTACCCAAGATATGATAGGTGGTGGTGAAGTCAGGGTCACACTGATAAAGTTGGGGCCACTTAGATGCCTCATGACCATGGTAATGGAGCATTGTGGTGATGGAATCAATGTGAGGGCGACTGAGGCAGTCAATGGCATGATTTGTGCTCCCTGCTTTATACTTGATGTTGATATGGAACTGTTGTAGGTATGTGGACCAATTTTGATGGAAACGTTTTTGCAACTTCCCCTATGTCTATACGAATTGCAGAGGCTTGTGATCAGTGTGGATTATTGTCTAATTTCCCAAAATGTAATGTTTCCATTGACGAAAGGCTTGCACATTGGAATGCATTTATTTTTCATAGGTGGGGTATTTACGGACAATATCTGAGAGTGTATCACTAGGGTATGCTACTGGATGATCGTGCTAAGTGAAAAGTACACCTACATCATAGTCGGAGGCATCAGTATCAATATCGAATGGTTGTTGCAGATTAGGTAAGGAGAGTACTGGAGATGAGAAAAAGTGATTCTTCATATCATAAAATTATTGTTGTTGTGCCTACCCCCATGCAAACTTTTCCTTGCCATGGCCCTTTGTTACTTGGTTGAGGGCCCATGCAATATGGGAGAATCCAAAAACAAACCTTCGATAGAAGTTAGAAAGTCGCAAGAAGCTTTGAAGCTCAGTTAGTGTGGTTGGGGCTGGCCAGTCACAAATGACTTGGATCTTAGTTGGATCCACATGTACCCCATGCTCATCAACAATGTAGCCCAAGTATTGGATCATGTTCATGCCAAAGGAGTATTTTTTCAAGTTGGCATATAGTTTGTGCTATCACAGAGTTCCCAAAACCTGTTGAATATGCTGCATGTGCTCCTCCCAAGTTTTGCGGAAGATGAGGATGTCATCCAGATATACCACCACAAAAGAGTTAGTGAAGGGTCTCAATACATCATCCATCAATCTCATGAAACTTGTTGGTGCATTTTTTAAGCCAAAGGACATGACCAACCATTTGAAGAGACCTTATTTAGATTTGAAAGTTGTCTTCCATACATCAGTTGGTTCAATGGGAACCTGGTGATAGCCAAACTTTAGGTCAATATTATTGAATAAATGTTCCCCCTTGAGTTGTTCAAGAAGGTCATCAATTCAGGGAATGGGGTATCAGTTCTTGAATGTGATTTTGTTTAATGTTCTATAATCAATGCATAGCTTCTAGGTCCCTTCTTTCTTTTGCACTGGCACAATTAGGCTTCTACAGGGAGAGGAGGTAGGTCAGATGTGCCCCTTTTGAAGAAACTCTTGGATTTGGCACTTGATTTCATCATTTTCCATCAACGAGTGATGATAGACAGGTCCATTAGGCAGTGGTGCACTAGGGGTTATATCAATTGGATGTTTGACTTGGCAGTGCATCGGTACCCCTAGTGGGTGATGAGAAGATGTCTTTGTACTATTTCACGATCCTGTGCACTTGCTTATGCTACAAAGAGAGGATCTTTGTAGAGGTCACAGATGTGGCGGTGAACTTCTTCTTACTTCAAGCATGGATCACAAAGAAGATGAACTTATCAGTCTGTGAAATGACCTTACTGAATTTCTTAAAAGAGATTAAATAAATAGTGGTATGCGGCGCTACCTCTGGTATCCTGTACAATTTTCTACCCAAAGTAATAATAACAATGTGGGTTCTAGACTCATACACAACATGTCACTTCCAAAAATATGGTTGACCTAAAAGAAAATCAAAAACTTCAAGGGGATAAATATTACACAATACCTCATCTTTGAAGGGCTTGATTTTGTAGGGAAGATGACATTGTTGGCTGACACAGATATCTCGTCCTTGGCGAAGCGAAATGATAGTGTAGCGTTGCGGGTGTGGTTTTATCGGCAAGTCTAGCCACTTGACGACCTCTATTGAAATCAATTTCTTCTAACTATTGCTATCGATAATGACATGCAACGGAGTCCCCTTTACCCATATCTGTGAGTGAAAGAGGCATTCCCCTTCCTCTGGTTCTTATGGTTTGCTTGGATAGACTTTGGTGGTAGAGATAGTGGCACTAGGTTCAACATCAATGATCTAATTCCCACTTTTTCTATTTGATTCGGAGTCAAAATCTTCCTCTGACTCAAAAGATTTCAGCTCGGCCACTAGTGACTTCTTGGAGTGACATTCTTCAGCATTGTGCCAAGGGATTTTATGGTATTCACACCACTTTCTTGTGTCCTTGTTTGACTTCTCATTACCCTTCTTGGGTTGTGGCTTGGACTAGTTGTCTAGAGAGAGACAATCTTTTCTATGTCCCTTGTTTGGTGGGTTGGGATCTCCTTTTCCCTACTTGGACAGTGAGGAATTTGTAGATCCAAACTCTCCCCTCTTCTACTTAAATTTATTCTTGATCTTGACAACATATCTATAAGCCACACCTAATGATGTGATGCCTAAAAAATACATTTCTATTTGAATGTATATGTGCAGAAAACCATGGTATTTGAGAACCATATGTCATTAAGAGTCTTTGATACCCAATTTGGTACACAAAGTATGTAAAATATTGGTGAAATATGGTACTGTTTGGTCCCTTTCTTAACGCAACATGGTCCATCTTGTGTACTAGTCCCCATAGCTTCCAATAGGGTAGTATTTTTCTTTAATGGCATCCCTAAAGAAATATCGGGTGGGGGTGACCACAAATATTACAAATTCCTCTATGGCCCTTTTCTCAGAGTATGTATCCCACTAGTCCTTAACATGGGGGATGACCTTGAAGAGTGCAAAAGTAATCTTTTCTCTATCGGAAAAATTGGGGACTGAAAAATACCCTTCAAGTAGATTCATGCATTTATCTACAACATCCACATCTATCAGTCCTTCAAATAATGGAATATAAAAATTTACTTTTACCTTGAAGGGGGTTGTGTGGTAGCTTGATGAAGATGTGTCTCTTGTGGGTAGTTGTCGAAGGATATGTGTAAAGTTTTCCATAATATCTTTACTTTTTCAAGCAAGGGTTTCCTCGAGATTTTATTTAAAAGGATCTCTTGCTCGATCATCTTTCTTCTCATCCTCAGTGAGTTGTGGTCGGGTTCGATGCTACCGATCTTGAAAAGGCTCGACCAGTTCGAGTCCCAGCTTCTTGTACCTAGATCTTGTCGAGGACATGCATAAATAAAAACAAATGAAGAGAAAATCACTCTCCTACCACTGATCAAGATTTATGAAAGGAATGAAATGAATAAAATATTGAATACCATAACACAAAGATACAAAGAACAACAATAGATATCTAGTGAACAATAACTTATATTGAATAAATAAAATAGGCTGAAACTGTGAAACTGTAGAACTGAAACAACTTGCTCGAATGGTGGTAGCTATCTCTGAGAAGACATGTGGCTATTACATGCATCCATCCGAGAAGAATGATTACAATTATCCTCTAGAGGCCTTTTTAACATTACTCATGAATTCCAATACCCTAGACATCCAAAAACCTAACCCTAGGAGATGAAACGCCAAAAGATATGTGGGCCCTGATGGGTAAGTTGACACCTCAACTTCTCGGGGTTGTAAATTTTGCATACGACCTTATTTTTAGGTGTGTGATAGCCCATTAGAATGGTATTTTCGAGAACTACACATTATTCCATCAAACTTTGACTCCACCTACAGTTTGACCATGGCAAGCCAAAAAAACCATCGGTTAGGGCCCCAAAACAACCCTGGAAGTACAAAAATATGTACTAACATGAAAAATTCCAAAATAATCTAGTTTTAATAGGTGGGTGGCCACCAATATCCACCTATAAGCTGTGTAGGGATTCATACATCCCCAAAAGTGTGGAACCCACAATTACAAAGAAGTATAGAAGAATGTGTTGAACTAAAAATTATCAAGAGGAGTTAGTTGGAATAGGTGGGTGGCCACCAATATCCACCTGGATCACTCTCTCTCCATGCATATGATAAATCTCCCCCCCTTTGACATCATTAGAAAAGGTAAATTCCCATCGAGATTGCTTCCCCTGACTAAAATCTCCCTTGGGATGCTCCCCCAAACTGAACTGTCCTCTTTGGGGCTACTCCTCCTAACTGAATTGTCCTCTTCATGGTGCTTCCTTGTGTAAATATAAGACATATAAGAATAGCATTCAAAATTCATTATGGGGAATAAAATATGCCAAGATTTTGGTGAAGATACTCAAAATATTCCCTTGGAAGTGATTTTGTAAAGATATCCGCAATATATTCTTTGGTCCCAACATACTCAACTCGAATGGTCTTCTCTGTAACCTGTTCATGTAGAAAATGAAACTTGATTGGAATATTCTTCATCTTAGATTGCATCACTGGATTCTTTGAGATAATGATGGAGATTTTGTTATCACAATATATCGAAATGGTCTCATCATACTCAACCTGTATATTTGTCAATGTTTGTTTCATCAATAAGACCTTTGTACAACATGATGTTGCTTCTATATACTATGATTCAGTTTTATATAGTGATACTAATGACTGTTTCTTTCTTAGCCAAGATACCAAACACTCACCCAAGTAGAAAGTTTCTCCACGTGTATTTCTTTGATGATCAATGCAACCTGCCCAATCTGCATCTGTGTAGGAAATAAGTGATATATCCTTTCCTTTTGGATACCATAATCCAAACGCTTATGTTCCCTTGAGATATTTGAATATCCTCTTTACTACTAAAACATGTGATTCCTTTGGTGTCGCTTGAAATCGTGCCACCTATTCAACTACCTGCATTACATATAGTATGGATGTTGTCACATAAAGTGTTAGATTACTGAGAGGGGGGGTGAATCAGTAATAAATATTTTCAATCCTTTTAACCATAGTATGCAAGTTTTATTTATCTTTATGATCAATATAACGTTATCATCCAATAAGTGCAGAGTAAATAAACCATGAAAAAATTAACAATCATACACATACATAGTACACCAGTATTTTTTACATGGAAACCTAATGCGGGAGAAAACCACAAAATGTTTTTTCTTATTTGTATTTAAGAATTACATTGATTCGAAGCACCAACTTTGTTTTCCATCTACAACTGGAAGGAGGCTCTGTTGGTAGCTCCACAATATTTTCACCCTTTAAAGCAACAAATAACAATTCTTGTAGCTTCCTACGCTTTGTCATACAAATATTCCTTTTTGAAGGTGACTTTTCGGCTGTAGAAGGGTGTTTCGATTGTTCCTATTTTTTTTTCGTTTCCATGCTTCGTTCATGAATGAAGCATTGAAACTTATAATTGTATTGCAATTGTATCTAAGGCTTATGTCTCTAGAAGGGTAAATGTTCTTACAAATCTTTTAAGGAATGTTCTTTTCCTTTGAAGCTTATATTATATCAATAAAATAGTTGTTTTAAGTTGCTCATGGATTATGCGATATATCTTGAGTACTTGAATGATACACCAAGAATCGTTTGGAAATAGACTATGGGTTTGTTTCATTTATAATTCTTGGTAAATATTTTTTCATTTCAAATTGTCGTTATGCTTTGGTTTGTAAAACACCTCTTCTTATAACCTTAGAAAATCAACTCCACCCTTTACACAATGATGAGATTCAAACACACCCTGTCATATCCTGTACTCTGTTTGAGGTGGTAGTTTGAATCGACAGATCTATCATTCCAAGTTAAAGTCTTGGGTTTTGGTCTGTACTCTTGGCATTCATTACACAAAACACTCGATTTTCTATTTATGAAACCCCTTATGCTCTCATTTTGGTCATGCTAGGGTAACAGGGAGTTTTATTCCTTTGGTATTTTCTCTGGTTGCCTCTGTTTATGAAACCCTTCATGATCACAATGAATTTTGGCCGCCTTCGTGCCCTCCTGTCCAAACCCTCATGGCCCCAGTCATCCGAATTGAGCCAAATGCCCCCCAGACTTTGTTACTGTGTGATGATGCAAGAGAAGACCTTAAAAATCAGGGTTGGGTTGTGTTTCTTGAGAAGTTTCAGGGTTATAATTTACAAGCAGCCCAAGAGTTCTCCCTCACGTTCGATGGGTGCAGAGCTAAAGTGGGTGACATTCAATTGGAAATCACTAAGGAATTCCTGAGTGAAGAAACAGATCTTCCCCTTTCGGGCCAAAAATGGTTTTAAAACTCAAAGTTGGATGAGGTACCATGGGGTCTGTTCTTCATGTCCCGAAAAATTCAATGTTGTGACAAAGGTATGTTGATCTCTCTGTTGAAATATAGATGGCATGGTTTACTGCTTGTGTTATACAATTTGTGACTTGTGAAGGCCGCTACGACCTCGTCTTCCTTTATCATATAAGATTACTCATGCAGTTTCGGTTTCCAGTTAAACATGCCTTTTTGATTATGGAGGAGTTTATATAAAATGGATAAGAGATATAAAAGGCAAAGTTTGAATTCCAGTTTATTCCACCATGGGTTAATTAGGTTGTTGTTAGTCCATCATTTGAAACTACAAGGTGACGACCGAGATACTTTCTTGAATCGAAATGGCTTTATTACATTAAACCCTGAAGATATTCTCGTGGTTGATAAGCTTATGTTGGAAAGGCCTCCTGTTCCTTCCATTAACAGATCAATTTTCTTATGAAAAGAACCCTGTGATAAGGCTCTGCTCGATGAGACTATGTTCAAGAAATAGGATGCTCACCCTAGGGTCATTAAATCTCATGAGCGTGAGAAGTATGTTTTCCCTAATACCATTGCAAAGACCGTAAATAAGAACTCACGCAAATTGTCAAAGAACAATTCAGACCTAGGGTTTAAAAACAAAATAGCTGGGAGATTAATCTCAAGGAGCTTACGAAATAAATCAAAATCTCATGTGAGCTCGATCAAATCGATCGAGGTCCATGAAATCTCTGATTTTGAGATCGAAAAGTTCCTGGCAGAGGAGGACCCTAGTTACTCTAAACTGGATCTCAGTCAGACTTACGATTTTGTAAATAACCTACCACCATACCTAAAACACAACAAAGATTTTCCAAGAATCAAACTCAGTCAAAAATCCACAATGGACAGTGGTAGTATTTTGACGCACAGTCATGTGTTTCCTCAACCAACTGTCCCAGATCTACAGTGTGAAGTGTGTTTACTTTAGATAGGCAAATATTACACAGATATTCATGTCCTTCAAGAAAATATAAAGACCCTCATAGCTCAAATTGACTAATTAACAAGTGAAAACCACGAACTCAAAATCAGTGCACAAAGGTAAGGAAAACTCTTGAAAAGGACTGGAAATGTAATAATAAAAAATGTTGAGTGTGTCAAAGCAGTGATCAACTCTGAGATTTTATGAGTCAAATTTAGTATTCAGTTGAAAGGTAAGATTTGATTTTATCTTAGTTGTGCTTTTGTTGCTATTTTTCTAATTAATATGGATTGAATTAGATTTATGTTGTTTAAAATAAGACTAGCTACAGAATCAATAGATTATGTAGTGTAAATGTGTTGAACTTGCATAGAATAGATCTAGCTAGAAAATACTACACACATTTGCAGAGAGAAATTGAGAAAGAAGAAGCAAGAGAGAAATAATGGAAGAATTCTCATTAACTATATTCCACACTCAAAGAGTGAATAATTTACAATAGATATAGGATACATGAGTAACTAATGAGCCATAGTGGTGGTCTAGGTTGATATGGACACACACCAATAGTTACAAGAGTAAACTACCACCTAGTCTAGTCTCTCAGGTAGTTACAGGAGTGAACTGCCACCTAGCTGAGTTAACTAGTCAACTAGTCTTCAGTTAACTGACTGAACAAAGAGTAGTGAGTTGGTGATGATCCCAATGTTGCATGGTGACAAAACCAATGCAACGTCTAAACTCAACTCAACTAGTCAAACTGAAGTGTCAACTGAAAGAGAATATTATTCAGGTGGAATATTCTCCTCTAAAATATAGGAGACTGGATAATGACTAATTATGACTAATAAACAAGGAATAACCTTAGGAAAAATAAATCCTAGGTGTGTGTGAAGTAACTCCAACATGTAGCCAGTCAATTCTCATGTAAAATTTTGGAAAATATTGGTTAAATAAATATTTAATTTATTCATTTCATTTTTCTTCCAGGATATGATGTATCTTGTGGTGATCTCATAAGCTGGAGAATTTTTGGAGTTAGTTAATCAGTCATTTCCTCTTGGTTTATTTTGTAAATCAAAACAAAAAATTTCATAATATTGGAGATACAGTTTGATATTGAGTGGCTTTATGACCCTCTATTTTTGTAATTTTGAGATCCTTTTGAGATATGATCCTATCTTAGAAGATAAGATGCTTAGTTTACCTAAACTCTTTAAATTCACAGTATTTTGTAATAGAAGACATCTTTATTGGGAGCAAGAGATGGAGGGGTGACTCTAGAACTTAATGAAATAACATTTTACACATTTTGGCTTTAGCCTTCTGTTTATAATGTTATCATTTGTGTTTTGTTATGTCCTGATACATGTATAGATCTGATATATTTAGATTAAAGGATCTGTGATGTGCAAGATATTATATTATTAATACCATCTACAATTTGTTTCTCAAAATATAAACGTTGTGATTATGTTTTCAGTTAAAACGATAGGATTTATCTTTCGATTTTGATTGAAAAATGAAATGTACAGATTACTTTCAAATTTATCTTACAATAATTATGTATAATCACGAGATTATAGGTTTATGTTGGTGTCTCCCCTTTAGTCATTAATGCCCAAATTGGCAACACATTGTTTTGAATTTATTTAGAACAGTCTTAAGGTTCATTGCAGGTTGTCCTCTTGGACATGGTAGTTGGATGTTCTCTAATCATGAAGATGCTTGGACACACATCACTAATGAACTAACAGGTTATCTCCTTTACATTTTTTCTGTCATTTGTTTATCACTGAAATTCGAATGTATGTTTCAGCTTTTGACTATCCATATGTTTCTGTTTCATAGTATTCTTTTTATATTAGTTTAGATTTATAAAGGAACAACCAACAAATATTTTTATGTTCTTTCTTTATCTGCTTCCTCGAAGAAAAACATTTTCACATTGTTTTTTGTAAGTTTGGATTAAAACTTGCAGTTTATATATCATGTACATAAGTAATGAATAAATTTTCCTTTTAATTATATCTAAAATAGTTACATTATATGTATGTACATATATATATATAGTAATTGGTTAGTTCATTTCATTTATTTGTTTCTTTTAGGACTTTTAGATTGGCTAACGGAGCCATTAAACCCGTTGGAACGAGTTATACCAAATGAATTGGGTTATTTAGACAACCTCGGACCAGACTCGTTCTTCTAGTTGGTGGACAGTCATTTTCCCCCGCCAACAAATGGCGTTAGAAGGAGGGATTGAATACAATTGATGGCACATGGAAATCGTAAGACTCCACCTCCACACACTCGCTCCCCTGTAGTAACACGTAGTCGCTCAGACAACAATGTTACTTATGAAACAACAACTACCTTGAATGAGAATCTTGAGGTTCCCATTGATCCAGTAACACCAAATTCTCAAAGGGCCGACGTAAAAGAAATCATTTGTCAGTCACTCTTAAGGACACACAGTGCTTTGGCCCATATCATACAACCTAGTAAGCCTCTCAATCAACCTTTATATTTCTCGGATATCTGAGAGCAACTTGAAGGTACTGGTCTACGCTTAGATCCTTTAGGAGATAATACCACAAATCCTGACCACACCCCTACTCTTGCATCCATAGGATCTGGTATCCCACCTTCACCACCTCATTCATCTCCTTCCTCTTCAAGAGGAGATCCATCTGATGAAGGCAGTTCTTCATCTGAACCATCTCAGCCTTCGACACCACCTACACCCATGGAAAATCAAAACAATCCCACTAGACCTTGGCTCAATCAAGATGTTGTGGTTGTACCTGGACCCCAACACCCTTTACCTAAACACTTAGAGAAATGGTTACCTAAGTTTGATCTAGATTCTAAGCAAATCGCCAAAGATCACATAAAGAAATTCATGCTAGCCACTAGAATCTGAAGTGTAGAACATGAAGATGTAGTATGTAGACTTTTTCATTACACATTTGAGGGAAATGCCTCTACATGGTATTTCTCCCAACAACCTCACACCTTTGTATCCTAGGACAAATTCAAGTCCTATTTCCTAGAGAAGTTTAGAGATGATACATCTTTTGAAGTCTTGGTCATGGAACTCTCCAGGTTAAAGATGAACCCTAAGGAGAAAGTAAAATATTTTAACCAAAGGTTCCTCACGTTAAAAAATTGAATCCCCACCGATGCAATTCCTGCAGAAAGCCTTATTGTGGCATATTACACTAAAGGTCTACACAATAATATAGCAGTTTGGGTTAAAAGGTCTAATAAGTCAACGTTACTGGAAGCCTTCGAGGAGGCAAATGAAATCAAAAAATATATTTTGAGCTTGAAATATAATATTAGTAATGAGGCAGAAATAACCCCACCTTCTAAGAAAAAAATAGAAATTCTCCGTAGGCCTCCCCAAACCAAAACACAATTAGAGACCTCAGACTTAGAAAGTTTACAAAAGGTCATCCAAAAATTATCGAATCAAGTCGTAGACTTGAGGAGATCACTTGAAGAAGCATCTTCGAGCAAAGGAAGTTACAAACCTCCTTTCAAAAAACCTTTTCCCTCAAACCAACCAAATCCAACCCTTGAGGGTCTAAATTTCGAAAGCTTACAATACGATATACAGACTATCCTTGAAGCACATGATAACTTAGTCCCCCCTGAGAATTCTGAAGATGTATTTGAAGAAGAAATAGTCGAAGAAGATGAATCATCTCCCAATGTCTTCGGACATTTTTCCGACAGTATTTTTCAAGCCAATTTTGAAACTGTCCATCCTTACAACACTAGAAGAAAAACTCAAAGTAAACCCTCTTTCAAAATAAGTGCTAATGTGCGTCCAAAACAATTTAAAAAAAATGAAACAAAACAAAATTCAACAGCCCCAAGTTTAGAATATGATTTAATCGAAGATCTAAAGAAACTTAGAGATAATATTTATGTTTACAAACTTTTGAAGTTTTCTTTTCTGCTACAGAAGATGCCTCAGAACATTGCAGAAAACAGTAAAAAAAACAATCTGGATATCAAGAAAATTGCATAAATCAGTCCTAAAATAGCTCAAAAGGTCCCTACTAAAACAACACTTGAACCTTCAGATAAAAGGGATCTCACTGAAAAAACTGTATCCAATGTACATAAATTAATTTCAGGGACAACGACTAAAAATCAACAGAATTCTGCTATTAATATTCGCAAAAATGTCACACCTTTCTTATTAACTTTTGAAATTTTCAATAGAAATGTACATAATTGCATGGTAGATTCTGGCACATCATCAAATTTGATTCCTTTGTCTGTTTTCCAAAAAATCAATGCTGAAGTTCAACCTTCCAGCCTTAAAATCATTCAACTTGATTAAACGAATGTTAAGGTAATTGGTGAACTAAAGAATGTACTCGTTAGGCTATCCTCTAATCCTAAGGTTCACCAAATTATTGATATCATTGTTGCTGACATTCTGGTTTATTCTTAAGAAGGGATTGGTCCAAATAACTGCATGGATACTTTGCAATAGACTAGTCTCACTTGTGGCTACCAGAGAATGGAAAGCCAAACAAAATTAGGATTAATCATGAATGTCACCTCAAGCACACCGTGACAGATTTGAACGACGCTAATGAACCATTTACTGCTTCCACTAATTCACTCGAAATGCAGGGAATGAACACCTTCTTCGGTAACTTCATGGCTGAAACCTCTTCCATCATTGATCCAGAACAATAGTCGGAGCTCATAACATGCACCCAGTCAGTAACTTCACCAAATGGGCCAAACACTGCCGAAGAAGCTCAAATATGGTCACTTTACTTCAATGGATCCAAATCCAAAGAACGATTTGGTACAGGGTGTGTACTCATCAACTCGGCAGGTAATAAATTTTTTATCACTTGTCGTTTAGAGTTTGAATGTACAAACAACACTGCTAAATATGAGGCACTTTTGCAAGGACTTAGGAAAGAGGTAGATATGAATGTACAGAACTTAATGGTATTCGGCGATTTGGAAATTGTGGTCAGACAGGTAAGAAATTCCATACATTGCCTATCACCGCACCTGAAAAGTTATCAAACCAAGGTATGGAATCTAATGCATGAGTTTTCCGCATTTAACATCAATTCTATTCTGAGATTAAACAATTCTGAGGCTAATTTATTAGCTAACGTCTCTTCCTAACTTTTTCCCGCAAAAGGTATTTTTCCAAATGCATTTTCAATTGAGTTGTTGTTCAGACCATCAATCCCAGACAACGTCACTAATTGGAGAGTGTTTGATGATGATCGACAAATCATCAGTTTTTTGCACATGGAGGACACCTTCCAAGGTGTGGTTATTGATGAAGGCACCCACGAGGAAGATCTCTACAATTTTACAGTAATATCCAACCCAAGGTATCCTGAATCAACATCGGATCTGGTAAATTCTATCCCTAAATCCGTGGTAAGACTAGAAAAGTCTTATGATTTGCATGATAAATTCAGAAAATCGGTAAATTGTAAAACAAATAATTCTTCCTTGAATCATGAAAGGGTAAATCTAGGGACTAACGATAATCCACAATATATCAATCTGGGAATGGGATGTTCCAAGAAAGAGCGGTTCACTTTTATAAAATTGTTTAGAGAATTAAAGGATGTTTTTGCTTGGACATACTATGATTTGAAAACTTTTGACCCTAACATAATACAACATATCATCCCTATGAAACCCCAAACTCAACCTTTTCAACAGAAGCTGAGAAAAATGCACTCTAAGATGGAACTGACAGTCAAGAAAGAACTAAATAAATTATTGAATGCAAATATAATATTTCCATTAAGACACACACAATGGGTGTCTAACCTCATCCATGTAAGGAAGAAAAGTGGTGAAATTTGACTATGTGTCAATTTTCGGAACTTGAACCGAGAGTCTGACAAAGACAATTATCATGTTCCTCCAATGGAACAAATTCTTCAGCAGGTATCTGCTTCTAAAAGACTGTCACTGCTAGAAGGTTTTTCGGGATATAACCAGGTCCTTATGTCTCCCCCAGACCAGTTAGAAACCACTTTTCATACCCAATGGGGTACTTATGCCTACAGGAAAATGCCTTTTGGGCTTATCAATGACAGGGCCACTTTTCAGAGAGAAATGGATATTGATTTTCCTGGTCTCATCAATCAATCCGTAGTGGTCTATCTTGATGACGTTACTGTTTACTCCAAAAACAAGAAAGATCACTTGTCTCACCTTAAGTCTATCCTACAATGATGTCACAAGTACGACATATCCCTAAACCCTAAGAAGTCTATCTTTGCAGTGGAACAAGGAAAACTTATCATATTCATAGTATCCAATGATGGGATGATCATCGATCCCAAAAAAACTCAAGCCATTGCCAAACTTCCTCCCCCTTCCTCCAAAAAATCTATTCATTCTTTTTTAAGCCAAATGAATTTTGTCAGAAGGTTTGTCCTGAGTTTTTCAGAAATGCTAAGGCCATTGCAAAACTTAATTAAAAAGGATGTTCAGTATCATTGGGGACTGTAGGAAAACCAAGCTTTTGATTCCATCAAAAAATCCATAGTGGAGGCTGCTTCCTTAATGAGTCTTGATTTTTCACGAGATTTCACCCTTTATATTTTCACCTCTGATCAATCTTATGTCGTTGTGTTGACCCAAAAGAACACTGAAAGCAATGAAATCCCCATTGTCTTTATGATCTTAGCCTTCAAAGGAGAAGATCTTAATTACCTGATTGTATATCAACAAGCTTATGTAGTTTTCAAAGAAGTAAAACATTTTCGATAATATTTGCTTAAATCTAGAACTAAAGTCATTGTGCCTTATCCTACTGTCAGAAACTTATTAGTACAAAAGGAATTGGGTGAAAAACGGGCAAACTGGATGACATCGTTACAAGAGTTTGACCTCGAGATTACCCCTGCACAAATTGTTAGAGGTCAAGGTCTGTGAAAACTAGTGGTTGATTCAATTGAAGTGCAACAGAGTCAAATAAATGTCTTAACTGTAAAACAACATAGTCAAAATCAAACCTGTTGTACACAAGTTGTTGCTAATTCTTGGTTTGATGACATTAAATTTTACCTAACACATGGTTCTTCTCCTCGCCATCTCGATCCAAAAAAGAGAAGAGCATTAAGACTAAAATCTGCACCTTTCCAGCTGGTAAATGGCATATTATTCCGTAAAAATTTTGATAACGTCCTCATGCGTTATTTGGAAAGAGATGAAGTAGAGAAAGTATTGTTTGAACTGCATGCAGCTGAAGCTGGTGGGCACTTCGGTGGAGACACCACTGCTCACAAAGTATTAATATCTAGGTACTATTGACCCACGTTGTTCAAAGATGCCCATGCATTATGTCGTAAATGCATAATTTGCCAAAAGGCTGTTGGACGAGTTCCGAAGGAAGCATTCCCTTTACAGCTTATTTCAGTAGATTCTCCTTTTCAGCAGTGGGGTCTAGACATTATAGGGCTGATTAACCCCACTTCCTCGCAGCAACATAAGTACATCATTACAACAATGGATTATTTTACCAGATGGTTTGAAGATGCACCACTAAAAGTGGTAAACACTAGTCAAGTAATATATTTCCTTAATTCAATCATTATTACTCAATTCAGTATTCCTGAGTGTTTGTTCTTCGATAATGCTTCCTACTTTGCGTCCCTTGATATGAGTGTTTTTTCTTTGGAAAAAGGGATAAAATTGAAATATTTTGCTAGCTATTACCCCCAAGGAAATGGCTTAGCAGAATCAACAAATAAAAACCTGATCAAAATCATTAAGAGGACAGTTTCCGAAAACCACAAAACTGGCACAACGCACTTTCTAACGTGCTTTGGGCTGATAGGGTGACACCGAAAACTTATGTTGGTAATTCTCTTTTATTTCTCGTCTACGGAAGAGAAGTGATTCTCCCTCCTCATGTTCTACTTCCCTTTCTGCAATTATCACAAACAGTTCAGGAAGAAGATTGTCGTCCTCTTGAAATTCGAATTAATTCTTTGCTAAAATTAGAGGAAGTAAGAGCACAAGCAAAAGAGAGACTGGATCAACATCAGCATATTGTTAAAATCTAGTTCAATTCAAACTCTGATTTGGATAGGAACTTCAAGGTAGGAGATATGGTTCTCAAATGGGATAAACCTCATGAGGGAAAATGGGAACATACCAAGTTCCAGAACATGTGGTTGGGACCTTTCTTAATCGTTGAAAAACTAGGTCCTAGCTCTTTCCGCCTACATAATTTAGAGGGACAGCTAGACACCTTCTCGGTGAATGGTCAAGCTCTCAAAAGGTATTTTTTGTGATAGTTTCAGATCCACCTTTTGTACATATTTTTTTGTTTTTATTTATTTTATTTTCATATTTTGGTTATTTTCATCTTGTTTGTTTTCACTGCTTTTTGGTTAAATTTATGTTTGTGTCTCCTTTTAGTTCGTGGAGGGGAGCTAGAATGCATCATTATGAAACAATTGTTAAGGTCCTCTCAAGAGAATCAATGTTGTGAATTGTTGAAACACAGACTAACTAAAGAATTTTTTTGTTTGAAACAGACTTCCTGGTCTCACTTTATAATTATGAGCAGACACGATCATCTTTAAGGCTTTTTACGTTGTGTTGACGGGCGAATTTGACCGCTCGTCAACTGGAGGAGTGAATTCGGTCTGGGGTTGTCTAATTAACCCAAGCTATTTGGATTAATTCACTCCGACGGGTTTAGCGGCTCCGTTGGTCGATCTAAGTCCTAAAGAAAGTGAAAAAATAACTAAAGGAAAAAAAATAATCTAATAAATAACAATCTCTAATAAATAATAATCTCTAATAAATACATATACATCAGATATATATTTGCAGTTTAACTAATTAATACTTATAAAATAACTCTACTTATCATATGCACAATATATACAAATAATTATATTTCTAATATATATATAATATGTACAAACTACGAATTTTAATCTAAATCCATGAAAATCGAATGTAAATTGATGTTTTAAACAACAATAAAGTTGTTATCTAATCTTTTTGATTTGTTTTCTTATAATGTTTATATTTAAGAAATCGAATATCAAACTATCTAATTAAACAAAAGAAATAACAGATGGTAGAAAGTGTTTTAACTATAGGGAACTTCTATATTTATTATGCTAATGAAATCAAATAACAGGCTGACCTGTTGTTGCATCCAATATCTGTTCAATGTGTAGCATCCAGTCACCTTATCTGATGAGGTAAACCTGCAACAGTTCCTGAAATTGATCCTAATAAAAGTGGAGCAGTAATGATGGAGTTTGAATCATAACAACAGAACACATAATAAAGGCAACCACAGTAATCTTATGATTTTACAAGTCACCACAATAAGATAATTCTTGCTACGAGAACTTGCGTATAAACGTTTGATCAAAACTAGAGATAAATCTCTTAATTCAAATTGAACGAATGATTACTATGTGTTATATATGGGACATAAAAATATGGACAATATATAATCTTTGATCATACCAACTGATAATAAACCACGATGACAAAAGCAATCATAATCTATTAACAAATTGAAATAAACATGACTTGAATAAAAACACCATATAGAAAAGCTAAAGCTGTGACGTGTATTATATTCCATTCAAGTCTGTAGTGAAACATCCATAGTCTTGCCCCCAGGATGAGATGATGCCATCTATAAAAAATAATAGTTTTATATAGGTTTCAGGAAACATAATTGTTTCCTATTGATAAGATCAAGTTTGTTTCAAAAATATGGGGGATGCAACCACCCTGATTTCACTGAATATCAAAAACTACCAACAACCTAATCTATTTACTAAAAACACAAAGTTGATATGGCTGGGAGATCTCAACAGTTTCTCATATCTTCTTGGAAATCATGGGATCCTTAATCATCCTGAAAGCAAATAAAATGAGAAGGGTTCAGATATGTTTTCAATTGTCAAATCAAACAATTCAAATTTTTCTAACTGGCTACAAAATCTTATGATTGTGTAGCTAGTTATAATAGCAAATACAATCATATTTTGTTCAATAAACAAAACAAACTAATCTTTATAAGAAAAAATAATTTATTCAATCAAATCGTATATCCTAACTTAAGAGTGACAAAATCGTGCTAAAATTAAAAAAAAATCATACCTCAAATCATGGTATCAAAACTTATCAAGAAATTTTGGAGTTTACGATAGCTGTTTTTGCCTCTACATTCTTGAAAATGACATGGCCAATAGTTTTCAATCGTTTCTCCGTCCCTTGGATAATGGAATTGAGTCTATTGTTTTCATTTGTCAACCTGTCAACTTGGTCTCTTAAAGACTTAAGTTGGGACTGCAGCAATGGAACATCAGTATAGTACCTGTTGATCCACGATCGACACTCATCACACCATGACTGTAAGGACTTTGCATTAGCACTGACAGCATTAAGAATCAGAGAATCCTCCATGCAGATGATAGGCTTGTAATAGAGTTGGATGCTAGGAAATTCGGTATTATCCTTTAGACATGGAGGCAGGTTGTTTACATAATCATAGGGTCAGTCAGGGTAGAGCCTGTATGAAACAGGGTCCTCTTCAGCCAAAAATTTCTCAATTTCTGAATCGGATTCTTCACTCACTTCAATAGTGTTGATTATGTCTGCACATGGTTTTAATTTATTTCTAGCACATCGAGAAATTAAACGACCAGCCCTTTTGTTCTTGAAATTAACATCGACACTGCCCTTTGGCTTCTTTCCTGTAGGTTTTTTAACATTTTTAGTGTTATCCTTTGGATACGAACCCAGTTGATTATCCTTTTGAGTGACATCAGAGGAAATATCACAGGCCTGGAGCGGTGGAGAAGAGGCTATAGGGTTCACAAGGGTTTCAACAATGACCGGTTTATCTACCTGTCCCAACTCACTATTGCCAAAGCCATTTCGTGAAATGAATGCATCCCAACAATCATTTTGTAATTGCAACTGATGCATGAGGATAATTTTAATTAAACCATGATGGAATAAAGTCGAATCAAACCTATTCTTCCTAAACCGTTTACCCATTTTATACAGACTTCTAAGTAGGTAGTAGGGCATATTCAATGGAAAGCCAATAAAACTCATAAGGAGGCGGAGATGATACAAGAAAACCAGTCCGAATCGACCTTCACAAGTGACGAATTGCTTCACTACTGCTAGTAAATCATGCCATATAGGTTTCAAGAATGAAATCGGCATACCTCGGTCACACCTGGCTATTTTGTGTGAGGTAAACAGTAACGTCCAAGGAACCTCCTCCACTTTCGCATTCTTGAACCATTTTTGACCAGATGCTAGCAATCTCGTGGCTTGGCTTAAGAAATATTTTGTCACTTCTAACTACACATCAACAATCTTTTCCCTACAGCCATCAAAGGTTAAGGAAAACTCTTGGGTGACCTGGAGGTTAAAACCCTTAAATGTTTCTATGAACAAACACCAATCATTCCTCTCTAGATCTTCCCTAGCGTTATCATACGATAGTAGAGTCTGGACGCCATTTGGTTCAAACCTTACCACTGGAGCCATGTCGAATGGAAGGGAATCAACACAGAACTCACAAGTAGGGTTTGGTAGAAGACCATAGATCCATAGCCCCGAGCCTTATCAAAACAATGTTGTGACAATTCAAATGGTGGGAAAACACGTTAATCAGAATGTGTACGAGAAAAAATCGTGAAGTCCGAGACCATATTCGGGAGTGATGGTATGTTGTACTACATATGCCACCTTTGCATTGGGTACATGCTAGGACAGAGTGCGCACATCCAAATTTAATTGCAAAGATAAGTGATTCATAAGAAATGAAAAGCCAAAATTTCCATGAAAGAAATATGGTTAATCAAACCAAAATTAATACAAAAATCAAATACCAATTCATAGGGGTCTTTCATTCAAACAACCATAAGCTTCTTAGGCATTCTTAGAATCGAAACGATCACAAACAATGAGAGAACATGTCCATAGCCATAAATCGCAATTCTATCATAAACGACATGATTTCAATGAAAATTCAAAACAAAATGAAGATGATAGTTGTGACTTTTCATGCTTTCAGTCATGAAAACAAATGTATGAGAAGATGATAGGTAAAATGCGAGGATTTACTACTGTCGTTTGAAGAAATGCTTATGAGGATTGGTAAAATTTCATAGACCCTATGTAGGCAGCTTTATAAAAAATGGTAATTATATACTTGCTGCCAACAATGATGACATGCTGGGAGAAGCAGTTATCTCTACCAAATGAATGAGTTCAGATTAGAATGATCAAAAAAAAAAAATTGAATCGAAAACAACCGAAAAGTTGTCTGATCATCGCAAATAATTATAATGCATTCCAGTTTCAGACTACTGTTATTTTAAAGAGACGAAAACTGATGACAATCTTAACAAAAGAGAGCCACGATATTAAAGTTAAAATATTCATTACTGTTGACAAGGCCGCTGCTGCCAACAGGCATCCATAGCCTCGACAGGGATGTCAATTAACCCACTCTGATATCCGTATCCTGTCAAGAAATTCCAGAACAGAACGAAGGACATTTAAGGTCAAAACATAATCCATATCTGAGAATTTTCTTATACCTAACATTGCTTCGCTGCCAGTGGGCCTGTTCAGTACCCGTCGAAGTTATCTTGGCATCATGCCTGCATTTAACCACTGCCAGCAGACCTGTTCAGTGTCTTGGTGGGTTTACAAGCACTTCCCATAGCTCTCTGAAGATTTATTTAGTTTTTAAAGATTTTTATAGAGAGGGGTGACGCTGAAAAATTCTAGTTTTTAAACACATCTTAGTATGTCACAGACCTTGAAGAAATTTCTTCGCTGTCCTTCATTAAGATCTTGAAATAGTTTGTTAATAAAACTGACTTTCAAGAGCAGGGAGACATCTTTGAGTTGTTCTCTTAAGGAACAGGGACAACGTAAAAAGAATTTTTATGGATCATCGTGAATACCTTCAGTTGCAGATTGAAATCAAGAAATGGTTTTCAAACAACAAGTTATCTTCAACATGGTTGCAAACTCAGAGAAATATAGCAATTGATGTTTTAACAACTTTCAACAGTCATTTTCGAGGGGAAATTTTTCTGTTATTTTTGTCTTAACTAGCTCTAGGTGTAGGCATATATGTTCCAAAAGAAAGACCGATAAGCAGAAAGGAAAAATCAAAACAAATCAGCAAAGAAAAACAAACAAAAAACAAAGAAGAAAATATTTACACAGGGTGCATGGGAGCATCATCAGGCAAAGTACCTTTTTAGAGCTTGGCCATTCACCAGAAAGGTGTCTGTCTATCCCTCTAAATTCTGTAATTGGAAGGAACTGGGACCCAATTTCTCAGCAATTAAAAATGGTCCCAACCACAAGTTCTGAAACTTAGTATGCTCTCCTTTTCCCTCCTGAGGTTTGTCCCATTTTAGGACAAGGTCACCTACCTCAAAATTTCTATCAGAGGTAGAATTGGAATCAAACCATTTTTTAACAATGAGTTGATGTTGATCCAATTTCCGTTTTGCTTGAGCCCTCACTTCTTCTAATTTTAACAAAGCATTAATTTGACTCTCCAAGGGGGGACATCTTCTTCCTGTACCTTTTGTGATAACTGCAGAGATGGAAGAAGGACATGTGGTGGAAGAATCACTTCCCTGTCGTAAACAAGAAAGAAAGATGAGTTACCCATAATAGTTTTAGGAGTTACTCTATCAGCCCAGATTGCATTTAACAGTGTGTTATGCCAATTTTTATGGTTTTCGGAGACCGTTCTCTTGATAATTTTGATCAAATTTTTATTAGTTGATTCTGCCAAGCCATTGCCTTGGGGGTAATAGCTGGCAGAGTATTTTAATTTAATTCCTTTTTTTAGGGCGAAATCACTCATTTCAAGAGACGAAAAATAAGAAGCATTGTCAAATACTAGGCATTCAGGGATACCGAAACGAGTAATAATATTTGAATTCAAGAAGGATATTACCTGGATGGTATTTACAGATTTTAATGGGGCAGCCTCGGACCACCTGGTGAAATAATCTGTGGCTATTATGATATATTTATGTTTTTACGAGGATGGCGGATTGATTGGGCCTATAATATCGAGACCCCACTGCTAAAAAGGGGAGTCTACCGAAACTGGTTGCAAAGGGAAAGTTGGTTTCCGTATCCGTCCAGATGCTTTTTGATAAATCACACACTTGCGACATAAAGCATTGGCATCTTTGAAAAGGGTAGGCCAGTAATAACCTTCTCTTAATACTTTATGGGCAGTGGTGTCTCCACCGAAATTCCCACCTGCTTCCCCTGCATGTAATTCCAATAAGACTTTTTCTACTTCATCCTTTTCAAGACAATGCATAAGTACTCCATCAAAATTTTGATGGAACAAAATACCATTAGCTAGTTGAAAAGAAGCAGATTTTAATCTTAGTGCTCTTCTTTTTTTGGGATCCAGGTGACGAGGGGTTGATCCGTGTATAAGACAAAATTTTATGTCATCATACCAGGGACTAACAGGGTTTTGTGCACAACATATTTGATTTTGATAGTGTTGTCCTGGATTTAACATATCAGTTTCTTCTTGTTGTCTTACAGCTGAATCAGTGACTAACTTGCATAAACCTTGGCCTCTTACAATTTGCACTAGGGTGATTTCTATGTCATATTCTTGTAAGGATGTGACCCAATTTTCCCTTTTTTCACCTAGTTCTTTCTGTACTAACAAATTTCTGATAGTCGGGTAAGGGACAATGATTTTCATCCTAGATTTCATAAGATAAGATCAAAAGTGATTTACTACTTTGAAAACATCATAGGCTTGCTGATCTATTGTCGGGTAATTAAGTTCCACCCCCTTGAAGGCTGAACTCATAAAGGCGATTGGGGCCTCGTTGTTTTCAGCGTTCTTTTGAGTTAGGACAATAGCGTAAGATCAGTCAAAGGCAAACGTGTAGAGGGTGAAATCTTGCGAAACGTTAGGGCTCATTAGAGAAGGAGAATCTATTATGGCCTTTTTTATTGAATCAAAAGCCTGGTTTTCTAAAGGTCCCCAATGGTACTGTACATCCTTTTTTATTAGGTTTTGTAATGGTCTCACCATTTTTGAAAAGCTGGGGACGAATCTCCTAACAAAGTTTATCTGACCTAAGAAAGATTGCATGGACTTTTTTGACGAGGGAGGGGGAAGTTTCGAAATGACTTGAGTTCGTTCAGGGTCGATAATCATCCCTCCGCTCGATACAATGAATCCGAGGAGCTTACCTTGTCCTACTACGAAAATAGATTTTTTAGGATTCAAAGAAATTTCGTACTTACAACATCGTTGTAGAACGGATCTTAAGTGAGCTATATGATCTTCTTTATTTTTCAAGAAGACAGTGATGTCATCTAGGTAAACTACTATAGATTGATTGATTAAGTTGCGGAAAGTGATGTCCATCACTCTTTGAAAAGTGGCACCGATGTTTATGAGTCCAAAAGGCATCTTTATATAAGCGTAGGTGCCCCATGGAGTACGAAAAGTAGTTTTGAGCTGGTCTGAGGGAAACATAAGGACTTGGTTATACCCTGAAAAACCATCCAACAAGGATAATCTTTCAGAATCAGATACCTATTGAAGGATCTGTTCCATGGGAGGGACAGGGTAGTTGTCTTTATCAGACACTCAGTTAAGATTTCGGAAATCGACACATAGTCGGATTTCACCACTCTTCTTTCTGACAAGGACAAGATTAGAGACCCATTGTGTGTGCCTAACTGGGAAAATTATCTTAGCATTCAGGAGTTTATTTAATTCCTTCTTGACCATTGGTTTGAGTTTTGGGTGCATTTTCCTTAACTTTTGTTGAAAAGGTTGGGTTTGGGGTTTCATGGGAATAACATGTTGTATGATGTTAGGATCAAATTTTTTTAGGTCGTCGTACGTCCAGGAAAAAACATCTTTGAATTTATTAAACAACTTAATAAATGTTATCTTCTCTTGCTCAAAACACCCTAACCCTAAATTAATGTACTGTGGATTGTCTTTAGTTCCCAAATTTACTTTTTCATGCATCAAGGAGGAACTATTTGTTTTACAGTTCACTGATTTTTTGAACTTGTCGTGAAGATCATAAAATTTTTCTAATCTAACCACAGATTTCGAGATAGAGTTTACCATGTCTGATGAAGATTCTGGGGATCTCGGATCTAGTATTACTGTAAAGTCACGAAGATTTTCGTCATGGGTACCTTCGTCAATCATTGCACCCTGGAAAGTTTCTTCCATATGTAAAAAAATTATAATCTGTTGATCATCATCGAAGACTCTCCAATTCGTGATGTTGTCTAGGATGGACGGTCTGAACAACAGTTTGACGGAAAATGCATTTGGAGATAAGCCTTCTGCAGGAAAAAAATTTGAAGCGACGTTAGTTAACAAATCAGCTTCTGAATTATTCAATCTAGGAATAGAATTAATGTTAAATGCGGAAAACTTGTTCATCAAATTCCATACCTCAGTCTGATAGCTTTTAAGGTGTGGAGATAAGTAGTGGATATAATTTTTTACCTGTCTAACCGCGATTTTTGAATCACCAAAGACAGTCAAATTTTGAATTTTCAGATCTAATGCTTTTTTGAGGCCTTGCAGGAGTGCCTCATATTTCGCTGTGTTGTTTGTACATTCGAATTCTAACCGGAAAGCAATCAGAGTCTTGTTACCTGCTGGATCGATGAGTACGCACCCTGCACCATCTCCTTCCTTAGATTTTGACCCATCAAAGTAAAGAGACCATATTTGATTTTTGTTGGATGCATGGGACCACTGAGAGAAGGTTGTTGACTGCGTGCATGTCATAACTTCAGATTGTTGTTTGGGGTCAGTGATGGTGGAAGTTTCGACCATGAAATTGTCGAAAAAAGTATTCATCCCTTGTATTTTCAGCGAATTGGCAGAAGGAGTGAATGGTTCATTGGGATCATTTAAATCAGTCACCATGAACTTTAGATAATGTTCACGATTTACCTTGATTCTGTTGAGCTTTCCATTCTCGGGCAGCCACAAGTGAGACCAATCCGCTGCAAAATAGCCATGTAATTGTTTCGACCAGTCTCTACTTAAAAATAGACCATAAACTTCTGGAATATCTACAACAATGATATCAATCACTTGATGAACTTTAGGATTAGATGACAATATTATAAGCACATTCTTTAATTCGCCGATCACTTTAACACTAGTTCGATCAAGCTGGATAATTTTCAAGCTGGATGGTTGAACTTTGGCATTAATATTTTGACAAACAGACCAAGGCACTACGTTAGATGATGCACCTGAATATACCATACATTTATGTACATTCCTATTGAACATTTCAAAAGTCAACAAAAATGGAGGAACATTTCTGTGAGTACTAACAGTAGAAGTTTGTTGTTTTTTAATTACAGCCTCTGAAACTGGTTTATCTACATTCATTACATTATTTACAGGAAGGTCTCCTTTATCATGAGGCTCATATGTAGTTTTGGTGGAGGCCTTCTGAGGAATTTTGGGGTTGTTTCAAACACCTTTGTTGTTGTTCGAATTGCTATTTTTGTTGTTCTCTGCAATATTCTGCAGCATTTTTTGCAGAAGAAAAGGGAATTTTAATAATTCATAAACGGAATTATTAGCCCTAAGATTTTTTAGATATTAAATCAAATCATATTCTAAACTTGGGTTTACTGAATTCTGTTTAGTCTCAATCGATTTAGACTATTTTGGAGGCAAAGTCGTCATAATTTCAGAAGAATGCTTATTTGTTGTCTTAATCCTAGTATTGTAAGGGTGGATTGTTTCGAAATTAGCTTGAAAAATGCTATCCGAGAAATGTTCGGAGAGTATTCATCTTCTTCTACTGTCTCTTGTTCGGCTACCTCTTCAGGAATATCGGGAGGGATCAAGTTATCGTGTGCTTCTAGGATCATTTGAATAACAAATTGTAGGCTTTCTAGATTTAGGCCTTCAACATTTGAGTTAGGTCGGTTGGTGGGAAAAGGCTTCCTAAAAGGGGGTTTGTAAGGCCCTTTTCTCTACGAAGCTTATTCAGCCAACCTTTTCAAATCTATAACTTGGTTGGACAATTTCTGAACGAATTTCTATAAGTTTTCTATATCCAAACTCTCAGGTTGAGCTTTGTTTTGGGGAGGTCTAGGAAGGATTTTGATTTTCTTCTTGGAGGATGAACTAGTCTCTATCTCGTTACTGGTAGTGTCTTTTAAGCTGAGAATATCTTTCTCGATCTGACTGGCCTCTTCGAAGGCTTCTAACAATGTGGCTTTCTTGGATCTCTTTACCCAAATGGCTATGTTTTGATGTAATGCTTTCATGTAGTATGCGACAATAAGATTCTTGGCAGGCATCGAATTTATGGGGATTCAGTTCTTTAGTGTCAAGAACCTTTGATTAAAGTCTTTGATCTTTTCTTTGGGGTTCATTTTTAAACTAGAAATCTCCATGACTAGAACTTCAGGCGACTTGTCGTCTCCGAACTTCTCAAGGAAACAGGATTCAAATTTCTCCCATGACACGATGGTGTGGGGCTGTTGGGAAAAGTACCAGGTAGAGGCATTTCCTTCAAAGGTGTAGGGAAATAGCCTACAGACTACGTCTTCGTGCTCAACACTACGGAGTCTAATGGCTAGTGTTGAGTCTCAAAATGGTCCTTATTTTCACTCCATTAATTCACTAAAACCTTCACAATTACTTCCATTTCACCTTCATATCACCTCCACATCATTACATTTACCTCATTATTGGGTTAAAACTATGCTTTTCCAAAGT
>ML804893.1:401594-430286 GCA_009831015.1 Picea engelmannii | reverse complement strand
AGAAGCAAGTATGCAACAACATAATATCAACAACACACAGAGAATAATCACAGCCATGGAATTGAATCAAAGCTTTCCTATTAATTCAATATCTGTACATGGGGATTCTTCACCAGTTCTCTGCTTTGCTCTCTCCTTGCTCCTGAATGCTAATGCAGCTTCAAATATGAATACAATAATACAAAGGAGGGTGCCTATATTCTGTTTTCCCTCTCGAAAGAAACACTGTCTAATCTAGACTTAATTAATTTATCTACTTGCATTAAATCTAATAAATGCCTCAGCTACCTAAGGACGAGAGCTTATCTTCTCAAGGTTCGTTACAATGTACAAGTGCGCTTCATTACACCAATGCATTAATGTTTTGGCGCAACAATATCACAATGTTTCAAAATTGGTGTTGGCGCTGTCCAACTGTCTTTTCTTTCTCCTCGCACTGGCTCGCTTGATGAGGTGTGGATGCTCCTGCATCATACTCCTCGGCTCAAAAGATTTCATGGGCTCCTGTCCATGAGCTCCTGCACGGTCTGCCCCTACTTCTGTATCACTGCTTCTGCCTCCTAGCTGGCATCCTCCACTGGGTGATCCTTCCATTTCACCAGGTATTCAAAATACTGCTTCCTTCTGGTCTTCCTGCCTACTCTTTTATCCAGTATGCATTCCATCTGCGGCTTCTGTGCAACTGGAAATTGTTTCTGCCACTGGATCACTAGTCCCTCAGTTCCAGTGTCTGCTTCTCCAGCCCTGTGTGGGTATAAATCTGAAATATTGAAAATCGGAGATATCCCGATGCCCTCTGGCAACTCAAGCTCATAAGCGTTCTCTCTGAACTTTCTCAGGACTCTGCACGGCCCAATCTTCTTCATCTTGAGCTTGTTGTATGTTCCCCTTGGGAACCTTTCCTTCCTTAGGTGCGCCAGAACCATGTCCCCAACTTCAAACTGAAATTGCCTCTTTCTTTGATCGGCTCTGCGCTTATAATCTTGGTTGGACTTTTGCAGTCGCTACTTCACCTCCGCGTGAAGTTATTTCATCGCCTCCGTGAACTCCTCAGCTCTCGTGCTGCTAGTTTCAGCCTGTTCTGACTCCATGAGTTCAGAAACTCCCCTCGGTTGTGTACCATACAAAATTTGGAACGGGCTTCTTCCTGTACTCCAATTCACCGAATCGTTGTACGCAAATTCTGCCTGTGGCAATATCTGGTCCCAACTGCTGTGGTGCTCCATCACCAAGCTTCTTAATAAATCTCCTAGACTTCTATTGACTACTTTTGTCTGCCCATTCATCTACGAATGATAATCCGAACTAAATTCCAAATTAGTTCTGAGCTTCTTCCATAGAGTCCTCCAAAAATGACCTATGAATTTTGTATCCCGATCCGAGACTATGCTTCTCGGCAATCCATGCAATTTGACAATTTCTTTAAAGAATAAGTTTGCGATGTGGGTCGCATCGCTGGTCTTATGACACGGTATGAAATGTGCCATCTTCGAAAACCTGTCCACCACCACAAAGATGGAATCAACTCCTCGTTGAGTCCTCGGCAATCCCAGAACAAAATCCATACTAATGGCTTCCCATGGCCTCTCAGGTATGGGCAATGGCTGATAGAACCCCGTGTTCTTCTTTCGGCCCTTTGCATGTTGACATATCCTGCATCTATCAACAAACCGTTTTACATCTGCTCGCATGCCTGGCCAATAATACAATTCGCTCAGCTTGGCGAATGTTTTGTCATGCCCAAAATGACCTGCTAAGCCTCCGCTGTGTTTTTCCTTTACCAAATTCTCCCTCATGGAGAAATTCAGAATGCACAGTTGATTGCGCCTGAACAGTAATCCTTCCTGGATTATATATTCCAGCCATGGGCTCCAATCCCTGAGAACTGGATTCTCATCTGCCTCGTATGCTTTTGCAAAATCTGCATCACCTGCATACATATCCTTCAGATTTTCAAAACCCAAGGTTTTGACTCTGAACTCCTGCAGCAATAAACATTTCCTGCTCAAGGCATCTTCCACCTTGTTAGCAGTTCCTGAAATGTGCTTGATCACAAATGTAAAATTCTGCATGTACTCTACCCATTTTGCATGCTTTTGGTTCAACTTCTCTTGTTGACTTACGAACTGCAATGCGTGATTATCACTATACAAAACAAACTCCTTGGGTATCAAGTAATGCCTCCACTTATTCAATGCCTGTATGATGGCATAGAACTCTTTATCGTACATGGAGTATTTCATCTTGGCATCATCCAGCTTCTCGCTGTAATATGCAACAGGTTTGTCATCCTGACTCAGGACCCCTCCAACAGCATAACCGCTGGCATCACACTTCACCTGAAATGTTTTCTGAAAGTCAGGCAACACCAGAATTGGCTGCTCAGTTATCTTCTGCTTCAACAGATTGAAGCTCCTTTCAGCCTCTGCTATCCAGTGAAAATCTTTATGCCGTTTCTTCACTGTATCCATCATTGCGGCACTAATTCCACTGAAATTTTGAATGAACTTCCTGTAGAAGCTAGCTAAGCCATGAAAGCTCCTTACCTCAAAAACATTCCTCGACGATGGCCAATTCCTGATTACTTCCACCTTCTCAGGATCCATCTTCAATGTATTCGTCGAGATTACAAAACCCAAATAGATGAGTTTTGTCTACATGAATGAACATTTTTTCAAATTGATCAGCAACTTCTCCTGCTGTAGCCTCCTCATCACAATGGCCAAATGCCTCAAGTGTTCATCCTTGGTCTTGCTGAAAATCAATATGTCGTCCAGATATACGACTACAAATTTTCCAATGAATTCCCTCAGGACTTCATTCATCAGCCTCATAAATGTGCTCGACGCGTTTGTCAAGCCAAACGGCATGACCAGCCATTCGTACAAACCCTCATTTGTCTTGAATGCTGTCTTCCATTCATCCCCCTCTGTCATCCGGATTTGATGATATCCGCTCTTCAAATCCATCTTTGAAAAGTAATTTCCCCACTCAGGCAATCCATCAAATCATCCATTCTCGACAGTGGAAACCTGTACCTGATGGTGATCTTATTAATCGCCTTGGAGTCTGTACACATTCTCTAGCCTCCATCCTTCTTCGGACTCAGCACTGTCGTAACAACACATGGAATCAGACTCTCTCTGACCAGTCCTTTATCCAGCAGATCCTGTACCTGCCTTTTGACTTCCTCATTCTCCTGAGGTGTCAACCTGTACGCGGCCTTGTTCGGCAAGCTTGCTCTGGGTATGAGGTCAATATGGTGACTCACACTCCTCATCGGTGGCAACGAACGAGGTAGTTTGTCCACGATGATATCAGTGAACTCTCCCAGCAGTTCTTGAATCTCCTCTGGCAGGTCGTCCACTCTTGTGCTTGTCAGGACAATTCTCGGTTTCCTGACAACAAAGAATTGTGGATCTTCATTCTTCTCCAGCTCTGTGAGAAGTTCTTTCCCACTCATGAGAAGTATGGTACTGTTTACTTACGGCTTCACTTATTTATCTTTTATCGGAAGCAATCTGTGTGTCCTCCCATCCTTCTCCAAGGTGTAGGTGTTCATCCTCCCATCATGAACAACATTTCTATCATACTGCCATGGTCTACCCAGCAATATGTGACATACATCCATGGGAATAACATCACACAAAATTTCATCATGGTAATTCCCAATCTTGAATTTAACTAAGCATTGTTTAGTGACACTTACCCGGTGTCCTTTCTGTAACCACGAGACTTTATATGGACTCGGGTGCTTAGTTGTCTCCAGCTCCATATTTTCCACCATCTCGGTTGAGACGAGATTATCGGTGCTCCCACTGTCAACAATGACTTTGCATTTCCTGTCCTTGGCTATGCAATCCATTCTGAACAGTCTGCTCCTCTGCACTGAGCTTTCCACCTCTTTCTCGGGTGTCAAAAGAATCTTATGCATCCCAAGCGACCTTCCGCTGTCCGCATCTTCGTTCTCATCATCACGCCTCTGCGCCTCAGTGATGTGAGCTTCACTTCTGTCTGGCTTCCTGTCTGGACAGTCAACGGCCTTATGTATGTCCTTTCCACATGTAAAACATGTGATAACTCCTCCACAGCCTCTTCCTCTACCTCGGGTACGAGGAATTGTATTTACGTCGGCATATCCGCCACCCTTCTCTGTATGATGCCTCCTCGGCTCAGCATATTGCTGCCTTTGTTCTGTTTGTGGCTGCCTTTGCTATGAGGTTCCACCTTTCTCAGCCTTACCCTGAGGTCTCTTCCAATCCTCCTTGGGCTTCTGAGTTCTTTCTTGGGCAATTGCCTTGCCTCTTGGATGGCTTCTGCCTCGCCCTCGTTGTCCCTGCTTGCGGCTCAGCTTCTCTTCAGCTTTTAGAGCCATCTGGTACGCATCCTCAACTGTTCGGATGGTCAACATGCTCAATTCATCCTGAATGTCATACCTCAACCCATTCAGGTATCTCTCCACCTTCTCGTCATCACTTTCCTGATGACCAGCTCGAATGTTGAGCCTGTAAAATTCCTTGGTGTACTCCTTCACCGTCATCATCTTCTGTCTTAGGTTCTGCATGCGCCTGAACAATGTGATTTGGTAGTCTCTGGGGATGAATTTCTCTTTCATCTTCACGATCATTCTGTCCCAGCTCTTGATCTTTTGTTTTCCCTTGGAACGTCTGTCTGCCTGCAGCTTGTCCCACCATAAGGCTGCATGCCCCTTCAACGTTGTGATAGCATGTCTTATCTTCTTGTGCTCTTCAATATCTTCGTAATTGAAGTAGGTGTCGAGTGCTCGGATCCAATCCAGTAACTCTTCCGCGTCTAGGCTCCCCTCATAGATGGGAATGTCCATCTTTGTCTTCGAGCTCATCCTGGAGATGGCTCTAATCAACCGCTCGGTTGATGCATCCTCTATTGAGACCTCTTCGGCATCGTGCCCAGCTTCCTCTTCCACTTCGGAATCGCTGAACTCTCCTGCGCCGACTCCACGCCTTTGGGTGGTCTCCATTTCTTCGAGTCTCGCCCTGAGATCCCGTATTTGATGCTCCATCTCTGGATTTCCTGTCGGTCTTCCTCTCCTCTGGGCGTCCCTATCTTCACGATCAGGTGACTTCCTTTCTCTTCTGGGTGGCATTATATCTCCTCTGTCTCTGCTTTAGAAAGTAAAGATACTCCCTCTCTGATACCACTCTGACGCAAGTCGGGTGTATCAGAGTGCTTTCCCTTTCTCCTTCTCTTCTCTCGCCTAAAATATACAGACAAGATTTCTCAGCTCTGATACCACACTGACGCAACCTACCCTTGGAAGCAAGACACGATCACCAGGACCTTCTTTCACATGGCCCGAAGAGTCAAAGCTCTTCCAACTCCTCTCGGGAGTTCTCTTTACCCACAGTTATCTCCTCGACGATCTCCCCTTCGATATCTCGGGGAATCGGCGTTCGCGCTATCTCGAACCCTATGTGTACTTCCCGTGCAGTTCAAACCTCCGAGCTCCGATCCCCGAAGGTCAATGGTCAATGACTCAATCCTGTCGAGGATTTCCCTATCAGGAAATCAGCATATGAAAGGTCGTGATTCACTCACCTTTCAAAACCCCGCATGACGATGTGCGATGCCACGTGTTAGCACTCCACACTATTCCGGTGGGACCCATCGCAACTCGGGAGTTCGCTCTTTCTCCACGGCCCTTTCAACTCTAAGAACACCGATGTGGCGAGTCCCGACTCCCCGGGATCTCGCGCCACCTGTACCCACTCTGATCGATGGTCCCGAATAACTGGGGAAATCGCGATTCGCGATTTCGACGTGCATGCGAATTGCCTCGTCAAACGCCGATCACCGAACCCCGATGGGCGTTGTTTCTTACCTCATGCGCCAAAGGACTAAACCCCACACAACTTATTCACGATCCAATGATCGTCGGGATTTCACTATTCTTCACAGCGATTTTAAGTCGTCAATTCTCTTCCTCTTGAAGAGTCCTTCGCTCCGAAGCGTTTCCTGCTCAAACTTCTCCTGGTCCTTTTTCCCAGAAATCACAAGGGACTATTCCTCCTGAGCTTCACCAACTCTGATTCTTCAAAGACTTCTGCGTAAGCTGCTTACGCTCGACCTTCAACCACTTTCAAGGGTTGAACTTAGCCAGACTCTATGTCCTCCTGACAATAGCAGTCCCGTCTTCTTTTTCTCAGGCTCGCCTCTGAGACTTCAATCTAACCTACACTTCACCTGCACGGTTCGAATAACCCAACACAATTTCGGTAGAGGAGAATAAGAGTTTACCTGTAGAACCCCCTCAACGCACTCTATGCGGAGGAATTTGACTGCACTCTATGCAGGAATCTCCTGGCTCGAACAGAGAAACAATTTGAAACTTATTCTCGCCTCTCTCCCAGATTTCTAATCTGCCATGAAATTACATATGCAGTATATACAACGAAGGCATAACAAGAAGCAAGTATGCAACAACATAATATCAACAACACACAGAGAATAATAACAGCCATGGAATTGAATCAAAGCTTTCCTATTAATTCAATATCTGTACATGGGGATTCTTCACCAGTTCTCTGCTTTGCTCTCTCCTTGCTCCTGAATGCTAATGCTGCTTCGAATATGAATACAATAATACAAAGGAGGGTGCCTATATTCTGTTTTCCCTCTCGAAAGAAAAATTTTCTAATCTAGACTTAATTAATTTATCTACTTTCATTAAATCTAATAAATGCCTCAGCTACCTAAGGACGAGAGCTTATCTGCTCAAGGTCCATTACAATGTACAAGTGCACTTCATTACACCAATGCATTAATGTTTTGGCGCAACAATATCACAATGTTTCAAAATTGGTGCTGGCGCTGTCCAGCTGTCTTTTCTTTCTCCTCGCGCTGGCTCGCTTGATGAGGTGTGGATGCTCCTGCATCAGAGTTTATTTCCTCTGTATGCGTTTTTTTTTATATATTACAGTGCGAGTTTATCTCCTGAAAGTGTGCATTTTTCTTTATATATTACATAGCGATTTTATTGCGTTACAGTGGGCGTGTTTCTTTATATATTACAGAGCGAGTTTATTGCCTTATAGTGTGCGTTTTTTTTATATATATTACAGTGCGTGTTTATTGCCGTATAGTGTGCGTTTTTAATACATTACAGTGCGTGTTAACGTATTACAGTTGCGTTGATATAGACTGGACATCCATTCGGATTTTATTCAGGATAACCATTAGCGTTGTAATCGGACTGGTGTGGCTCTTTTATAAGTTGAGCATGAGTTTAATTATTTGATCCTATTATAACTATCATTGTATTCTAAAATGAGCTTGGTTCTAATATTAGGGTTCTATTAGCATTTAATATTTGACATTTGATCTCAAATTAATATATAACATCTCCACTACATTGAATCTCGAGTTATTAAATGGCTTCCTTCATGTAGATTAGAGGTCTAAAAAAATATTAACACTTTAAGGTTTTCAAAAGTCAAAATTTAGACATGCTTGGAAATATATTTTACGAGGTTAAATGATTTTCCCCTCCGTGCTTGATTGAACCCAAATACATATACATATATGCTTGGAAAGAGTTCACATGCTTTTCCCCTCTAACTATAAATGTAGTTCCATGAACTACCAATCTAGTTGAATATGCACCCTTTTCTTAGAGGTAATCTTATCTACAATGTAAATTTCCCCTTACTTGATATTTGATGTTGTAATATTGTTATGTTTACCCATGGTCATTTTAAATCTCGTTGTTGTTATCTAATTGCGTTTGCAATTAGGTTAATGGAATGTGACCTTAGTGTTCCCCTTTGCGGTAATGAAATGTTTTGCGGTCATTGGTTTAGGTTAATGGAATGTGACCTTAGTGTTCCCCTTTTTTTATATATATATTTATAGCAAGTAAAATGTGATCTCGTTTAATTCAATAATTTGTAACATAAAGGAGATGTTATGGCAAGGTTATGCTAACGTAAGAGTAAGGTGAATATTAACCATTAAAGTGTAAAGTTTTATCATTTAAATTGTAATGTTATTATAAACTAGGAAGTAAGGATATGGTAGTCTTAACGTGACGGATATCTTGCAAGGTCATTGACTAAGATATACCATGGTGTTGTATTTATGAAAGGATATGTAGTTGAAGCCTTTACGAAGGTGCCTTTTATTCGCAATATTAATGAGAGATAAATATAATGCGTCTGTTATTCATGCTCACGGAATTGTAATGTTGTTGTCAAGGATGAGCTTATGTGTTGAAATGATCTTGATTTAAGCGCAGTACAGTCATTTGAGTTAGTAAATGAGGGATGTTGATTCTTGTGTTTAATGTGGAACTTGGGTGTTCGTTGTCAGAGTCCTTGTCATGCGCCTTCTGAAAGGGGCATAACCGTTCTTCTTGTTTATGTCCTACTGGATTGCAATCAGTTAGCCGCGTAGTCTGCTTATGTCGGGCGGGGTATAGACCCCTCCTTGTAGCCTTAATGTTTATGTCGGTGTGTGTGATTTTTTGGTGTAAAGAATCCAGTGCCGTATCAAGAGTCTCGGGCCCTTTAAAGGCAGGGTTTCCACTCTTGCGACACACCTGACAGAGATTACTAGTTTCTGCCTGAGCAGTCGGCCAGGAGCCTGTCTAATCTTCTTTCGAGAAGACATAAGACTAAAAGCCTTGCTTTTCTGTGCAGAAATAGTAAACTCTACTGGTGGATTCTTCCTTCTGTGACCGTACTGTACTTAACAACTGGTGTCGTTTACTTCTTACAGCTGATAGTTGTACACCTTATGTATAGGGGAATTATTACTTGCTGTCACTGTGATTGTCGGGGGCGTCTGGTTGTGTTCGTCTTGCTTGCGTCTTGTTCTAGGTCGGGTTACTAGTTTCTGCCTGAGCAGTCGGCTAGGAGCCTATCTAATCTTCTTTCGAGAAGACATAAGACTAAACTCCCTGCTTTCCTGTGCATAAATAGTAACCCTAACACCTGGGAGTCTTCCCTCTATGTTCTTACTGTGCACCCCAGTGTGTCTTAATGTGTTGTTGTGTGTCTTATGCCTGTGATCGTATATTGTTGCAGTTACTTGTTGTGTGCCTTCAGTTTTTCCTTGACATGGTTGCGTCTTGTTGGTTGTTGAGTGGCGTCGTACAGTTAGGTGTGATGTTACTTCTACACGCACGCACACACTTTAAAGAAAAAAAAAAAAAAATTGCACCTGTCACTAGAATGGTTGTCGTATCGAGGCGGTTCATTACAATAACTGCCAAATGTAGAAACTGAATATGTCACTGTCACAACCTGTTCTGTCAAATCTGTCACTGAGAAACCTATCATTGTATACTGATCAACCAATCTGATTTGATCACATATACCTCAAACACTATATTGCAAGTTTGCACCTAAAACCATGTGCTAGAACCTCACTATTATACAACCTCTATCTGTACCAATAACTTCAACAACATACCTCAACCAAAATCCCTCAAACATGAACCAATACTAAAATTTAGTAGATCTACCTCAGATCAACTCTACAACAAGCCCTAAGCTTCCAAATGGGCATCCAATAGATTTACAAGGAAAACCCTCAACCAGATTCATAAATTCAAAACTACACATATGAAAACCATACCTTTTTTTTTCTTCTTGTAGTGTTCTTCTACCGCGGTTTTTATTCCGCGATTATGTTGTCGTGAATGTACTGCTGTGATTTTTTTGCTGCACTTTTTATGCCGCACTTTTTCTGTTGCAGTTTTCCTGCCACGATTATTCTGCCACACTTTTCCTGCCATGATTTTTCTGCTGCACTTTTCCTGCCATGATTTTTCTATCGCACTTTTCTTCTCGTAGTTTTTATGACACACATTTTTTTCCGCTGTTTTCTCTGCCTCACTTTTTCTGTTGTAGTTTTCTCTATCAATAATACCTGCACAAATAACCTTTCACAAAATAGATATTCAATGATATTCAATAGGTGCTAATGGGAGAGCCTTTCTCTCTTATTTATACTTCCATTTAGCTTCCTCAAAGGGTTACATTCTAACCAACTTAACCCACTTTACTTCTTTTAGGGCTAGCCCAATTCTAACCATTTGTCCACTTCTAAATCACTTTTCTACAAAAAGTAGATTATCCACTTCTAGTTGCAACTAAATTATTTTTAATTATTTTCTTAATGCAACAACTTAACCCATGACTAACTCCTATTTTCACCCACTTGACTAGTAAACTTATTCTAGGAGCTTCTATAATTAATTTGACTTCTTTGACCTTCTATATAACTCATGAGGGTTCTCCACTTCACCAGGATATAACTCTCTAACCGTGAGGAGTTATGCAACGTTGCGCATATCACCAGAAATGGCATGACATATACTATCAATCTAGAATAGTCTTACCTACAAATATATTAAACTTCATACCACTATACATCAATCAAACTGGATTCCATTAATCATACTTTTGGGGATACCATACGTTTCTATTGGGCTTTCTTCAAGGGTCGACATCAATTACAACCAACCCAATTAATAAAAAGTCTCCCCATTTGGCATTGATGGAAACACTTTGATGTAATATTGAACTCATATCGCTCATGCTCCCCATGTGACCATCGATCCCCCTAGAACCATGTATATGTACTCTCTCTTCAAGCATCTAACTCTCTATCTTGCATCTGATAAATCTCTCCCCCTTTGACATCAATGGAAAAGGTAACTTCCCATTTGGGGTTGCTCCCCCTAACTGAATTGTCCTTCAGGATACTCCCCCTGACTGAAATCTTCTTGAAACTTCTCCCCCAACTTGAAATGTCCTTTTTATGTTGTTTCCTCATGTAAATATAAGACATATAAGATAAGCATTCAAAAATATTCATTTCGGAGTAGAAATTACTCTTAGTCTCTAGCGAAGATACTCAAAGGATTCCCTTGGAAGCGGTTTTGTAAAGATATATGTCACTTATTCTTTTTTCCCACATATTCAACTCTGATGTTCTTCTTTGCAACCTATTCCTGTCGAAAGTGATACTTTATTGGAATGTACTTCATCTTGGATTGCATCACTTGGTTCTTTGAGATATTGATGGCACTTGTATTATCACAATAGATTGGAATGGGCTCATCATACTCAGACTGTATATCTGTCAGAGTTTGTTTCATCCATAGAACCTGTGTACAACATGTTGTTATTACAATATAATTTTCTTCAACTGTAGATAATGATATTGATGACTATTTATTGCTTAGCCAAGATACCAAAAACTCACCCAAGTAGAGCGTCACTCCACTGGTGCTTCGTCGGTCATCAATGAAACCTTTCCAATTTTCATCTTTGTAGGAAATAAGTGATAAATCATTTCCTTTTGGATACCATAATCCAAACTCTTATGTACCCTTGAGATATATGAATATCCTCTTTATTTATAAAACATGTGATTCCTTTGGTGTTGCTTGAAATCTTGTCACATGTCCAATTGCCTGCATTACATTTGGTTTGAATGTTTTAACATAAAGTAAGATGCAAATCATTGACCTGTACTGCCTATGATTTGTAGACTTTGAATCATCATATTTACTTAACTTGCAACCAATTTGTATAGGAGTACTGACTGGTTTGCAATCTTCCATTCCGAACCTCTTTAGCATTTCTCTGATATAATTGGTTCGAGAAATAAAAATTCCTTGGTTTCTTTGACATATCTGAAGACCCAGAAAGAAGGATAGTTCTCCAAGTAATGACATTTCAAATTCATTATGCATATCCTTTGAAAATTTATGTCTCAACCTATCATCATCACCTCCAAAAATAATATCATCAGTATAAACTTCAATTAATAAAATACTATCTTGAGTTACCTTGATGTAGAGTTTTCTTTATGCATTTCCTTTAATGAACCCTTGTTGTTGTAAGTATCTGTCTAGTCTATAATACCATGCTCTAGGGGACTATTTGAGACCATACAAGGCCTTATTTAATATGTAAACATAATATTCATTTTTTGATAACTGAAATCCTTATGGTTTCTCAATGTAGAGTTCTTCTTCTAGCTCTCCATTCATAAAAGTTGATTTCACATCCATCTAGTACACTTTAATATTCTTTGAACATGCATAAGATAGTATCAATATGATTGCTTCCATTCTAGGAACTGGGGAAAATGTCTCTTCAAATTCGATACCTTTAACATGTGCATATCCTTTACATACCAATATAGCTTTACTCATGGTAACATGCCCATCTTCATTCAATTTATTTCTGAAGACCCATTTTGTGTCGATCACATTCTTGTACCTTGGTCTTGGAACCAATTCCCAAGTGTCATTATTCTCTATCTGATCCAATTCTTCATCCATAGCATTTATCCAAAATTCATCCTTGTTGGCTTCTTCAAAACTGTCCGGCTCAATCGAATATAAGAGTGCTAGGTGTAATTTTTCTGATGAATGAATTCTTGTTCTATTCTCAACTCCTGGATCTTTGTTCCCGATAATCTAATCTGACAGATGATTATTCTATATTTGTTTTCTAGGTGTCTTTGGAGGTACTTTTTTTTCTTTCTTTTCTACTTCTATTTGATATTCTTCATCTTCCCCTTCTATTTCTTCTTCCTCCTTTGATTCTTCTTTGTAAACCTGTTCCACTGACTCTTTTTCTTCTTCCTTTAATTTTCATCCACCACTCTCATCAGTTGTTACATTGATTCTTTCCACAACTTTGTTGAGCCTTAGATTGTAACATTTGTATGCTTTTCTTGTACTTGAGTAACCAACAAGTACGCCTTTGTCTACATGAGAATCAAACTTTCCCATTCTTCCATTTTCTCTTTTGATGTAGCATTTTCTTCCAAAGACTCCGAAGTGCTTCACATTTGTTGGTATTCCTTTCCATAGCCCGTAAGGATTGTTTTCACTATTGTTATTGAAAATTAATTTGTTTTGAATGTGAATTTCTCTATGCACTACATGTGTCCAAAAAACATCTATCAACTTGGAATCCATTAACATTATTTGATCCATTTCCTGTATTTTCCTGTTCTTTCTTTCGACGACCCCATTTCGTTGAGGTGTTCTAGTAATGGAGAATTGCCTTTTTATACCATGCTTGCTGAAAAAATCCATAAATTCTTTTGAAGTAATCTCTCCTCCATTATCATATCTCAAGAATTTGATTTTTTAATCCATTTCCTTGTATACCTTGAAGTTTTCAAATGCGTCTGACTTATTCTTGAGAAAAAAAACTGCAATCATTCTTGTATAATAATCAACCAATAATATAAGGTATTTCTCACCTTTTAAACCATTTGTTCTAATTGGTACAACTAGATCAATATGCACAATTTCCAATGGTATTTTCATTTAGTATTCCTTTTATTTGAACCTGGTCTTTTTTTTCTTTCCTCATTGACAATGCTTTAATAAAGTGTTGGCTAGCTTCATGATCTAAGGAATTTCTATGATTGCCTCCTTTTTGTTGACTTTAACAAGGTTATCGAAGTTATGTGACCCATTCTTTTTTCCCATAGACAAACTTCATCTTCCTTCCCTAGAAAACACTTTTCATTTCCAAATTCACTTAATACATATATGTTTCTTGAAGTTCTTACAATTGTTTCAACCAATTTTCCTAAACCTTCTTTTCTTATCTTGAATTTTTGTGAATTGAACATAATATTGTGACCATGGTCACACATTTGACATACACTTAGAGGATTATGTTTCATATATTCCACTAGTAGAACATTTTCTTCCTTGGTATCTTTGTTTCCAATTCTAACTGTGCCCTTTCCAATGATTCTAGATGACTTGTCATTTCCAAAGGAGAATGATCCATCTATTTCCTTTCTCAATGTTAGAAACATGTCTTCATCACCTTTCATGTGCTTTGAGAAACCATTGTCAGCATACCAGGAATGTTTATTATGCTTAGCTTGTAGAGAGAGTGTGCATTCTTCATTTCTATATTGATTCTACTTTCGTATCCATGTTCTCTTATGAGGTTCATGTTTATGATTGTTATTATTTTGTTGTGATTCTCTAGGAGTGACTCATTATACAATATTTGTCCATGTGTCCCAAGTTGTTTCAAACATTCAAACATGTTGTATATTCTTCTCTTTGTTTCATTAGGCCTTCTTGGATAACCATCTTTTGTATGACTTTCAAAAATGTTTTTGTTCCTGCTATTAGCTCTGCAATTTATAGCTTTATGTCCAAAATTATTGCATGCATAACATAAACCAAAAAAGACAGTTTAATACATGGGAGTTGAAGATATTCTTAAAGGAGTTACTCTTTTGAATCCTTCTTCTTCCTGAGGCCTGTTTGTTTCTGACTATCATTGATTCTGAAATCTAAATCTTCTAGGTGGAGAAGTGTCCATGTGATCTTCCCTATAGAACTTCATATCCCCTCTAACTATTTCTACATATATTTTTGGATATGTTTCTTGATCTAATGTTTTGGAGATTGATCCCTTTTCTGTCTGGTTGTATCCAAGTCCAGACTTTTCATGATTAGGCCTTTGACTGTTGATAATGTCATCTAAAAAATTTGAGTTTTTCTGCATATTTTTCTTTTGAAGATCATTTCTCAATGTGACAATCTCTACTTCCAAATTTCTATTGAACTTGTCTCTTTAGTCTAACTTTTCTTTGAGTGCTTCTTCAATTCTTTTATATTATTCTATTTGAACCTTCAATTATGTGATCATCTACTCTAGTTCTTGAGTGTCTACTTTCTTGTCCAATTTTTCTTGGAGCTTCTTGTTTTTCTTCTTTTCTCTTTTTATAACTTCTATAGAACTCAACAGTTCTTCTCAGTAGTCAACTTCTGTCTCTTCATATTCTTCTTCGGTGTATTATTTATTATAATATTCTATTTTCATGAATAGAACTCTTTATGTCTCACATTCACTAACGTCATCTTCATCTGATGAGGAGTTGTCTTCTTTGGTGCAGTAAATTTTCTTGAAGACTTTCTTTTTGGTTCTTTTTCCTTTATATGTTTGTTTTCTATTTGAATCATCTTCGTCGTTTATTTTATTTTTCTTATGAGTACATTTTTTAGAAAAATGACCAATACCATCACAATTAAAACAAATCAATAGAATCTTACCTTTATATCTGTTGTCAATTCCCTTTTCCAATCTTCTGACAAAGTTGACCACTTCTTCATCGTCTTCTGAGATGTCACTGGTGTCGCTATATTATTTTTCTTTTTCCTTTCCTTTTGATTTGACCTTTTGTATGCTTTGAATGTTGCTTCTTTTATCCATGTATTTTCTTGTTCAGTTCTCATTTCATAGGCTGTGAATATTCCATGTAGTTCATCCATGCTTATTGAGTTTAGATCTGCTCTTTCTTCTAATGTTCAGATCTTAGGATCAAATCTCATTGGAAGAGATCTTAGTACCTTTTGAAAAATTATAGAGTATTCAATTTATTTTCTCAATCCTATGATTGCATTCATTGCTTCATCAATTCGTTATAAGTAAGCTACAATATTCTCATATTCCTTCATGTTTAGTTGTTCGAATTGACCTCTATAAGTTTTAAGCTTTGTTGCTTTGAATTTTGAATCTCCTTCATAAATATATTGAAGTTTGTACCAAATATCTTTAGCGGAGCTACAATGTATAACTTTGGTATATACCGAATCACAAATACCATTCAGAAGTGCATTTGTGGCTTTTGAATTATTTAGACTAGGTTTCTTTCCATTGTCATTTGTTAGAAGAACAATTGGTTCTTTGTATCCATCTACAACTTATTTCCAAATTTCAAATCCATGTGCATGTACATATGTTTTGATCCTTCTTCTCCATAATGCATACTTATGTCCATCAAACTGTGGTATTCCATTTTTATACATACTGTTTCTTTCCATGATCTACCTTTCAATGGTTAAACTGAATTCTGAAGGAACCTGCTTTGATACCAATTATTGGATTACTAAGAGGTGGGTGAATTAGTAATAGAGATTTTTAATCCTTTTAACCATAGTATGAAAGTGTTATTTATCTTTATGATAAATATAGAATTATCATCCAATAAGTGCAGAGTAAATAAACCATGAACAAATGAACAATCATACACATACACAGTACAACAATATTTTTTACGTGGAAACCTAATGTGGGAGAAAACCATGAAACGTTTTTTCTTATTTGTCTTTAAGAATTACATTCATTGGAAGAACCAAATTCCTTTTATTTCCATATACAACTGGAAGGAGGCTCTGACCCCCTATTTCCAAGCTACAACCTAAGGGAAGCTCCAACTCTCAAATTCTTTGGCTACAACTAGAAGGAGGCTACAACCAGAAGGTGGATAAAACCACCTATCCTTTCCCCGTCCAACCACCTTGAAATATAAGTGTCAAATGTAGAAACTGAATATGTCACTGTCACAACCTGTTCTGTCAAATATGTCACTAAGAAACTTGTCACTATATACTCATCAACCAATCTGATCTGATCACATATACCTCAAACACTATACCACAAGTTTGTACCTCAAAACATGTGCTATAACTTCACTGTTATAGAACCTCTATATGTAACAATAAGTTCAACACCATAGCTCAACCAAAATCTCTCAAACATGAACCAATAATAAACTTCAGTAGATATGCCTCAGATCAACTCTATAGCAAGCCCTAAACTTCCAAGAGGTAATCCAATAGATTTACAAGGAAAACCCTCAACCAGATTCATAAATTCAACACTACACATATGAAAACCATACATTTTTTTTCTTCTTGTAGCGTTATGTTGCCGCAGTTTTTCTACAACGATTTTTATGCCGCATTTTTTTTTCCACGATTTTTCTGCCACACTTTTTCTACCGGAGTTTTTCTGCTGCAATTTTTCTCCACACTTTTCCTGCTGCAATTTTTCTTCCGCACTTTTCCTGCCGCATTTTTCTTTTATATATTTTTCTATTGTACCTTTTCTACCACACTTTTCTCTATCAATAATACCATCCCAAATAACCTTTCACAAAATATATATTCAATGATATTCAATAGGTGCTAATCGGAGAGCGTTTCTCTCTTATTTATACTTCCATTTAGCTTCCTCAAGGGGTTACATTATAACCAACTTAACCCACTTTCCTTTTGTTATGGCTAACCCACTTCTAACCACTTGTCAACTTCTAACTCACTTTGCTACAAAAAGTAAATTCCCCACTTCTAGTTGCAACTAAATTATTTTTAATTATTTTCTTATTGCAACAACTTAACCCATGATTAACTCCTAGTTTCACCCAGTTAACTAGTCAACTTCTTCTAGGAGATTCTATAATTAATTTGACTTTTTTGACCTTCTAGATAACTCATGAGGGTTCTCCACTTCACTTGGACATAACTCTCTAACCGTGAGCAGTTATATGATGTTCTGCATATCACCGGAAATGGAATGACATGTACTATCCATATAAAATAGTCTTGCAAATATATTAAACTTCATACCATTATACATCAATCAAAATGAAGTCCCTTAATCATATTGTTTGGGCTACCAGACTTGATTCAAGGGTTGAAATTAATGACAACCAACCCAATTAATCAACATAAAGTAAGTTTCCAATCATTGACTTGTACTTCCTTTGATCTGTATCCTTTGAATCATCATATTTACTTAATTTACAACTGGTTTTCATCGAAGCATTGGCTGGTTTGCAATCTTCCATTCTGAACCTCTTTATCATTTCTCTAATATACTTGGTTTGAGAGATAAAAATGTGTTGTTTGGTTTGACATATTTGAAGACCCAAAAAGAAGGATAATTCTCCAAGTAATGACATTTTGAACGCATCCTGCATAACCTTTGCAAATTTCTGGCTCATCCTATCATTATCACTTCCAAAGATAATATCATCAACATAAACTTCAATTAACAAAATACTTTCTTGATTTACCTTGATGTAGAGGTTGTTGATTGCATTCCCTTTCCTAAACCCTTGATGTTGTAAGTATCTGTCCAGTATGGAATAGCATGTTCTGGGGGTCTGTTTGAGACCATACAACGACTTCTTCAACCTGCAAACATAATTTTCATTCTCTGACAACTGAAATCCTTCTAGTTGCTCAATGCAGACGTCTTCCTCTAGATCTTGGTTTAGGAAAGAGGATTTCACATCCATCTGATACACTTTAATATTCTTGGAGCATGCATAAGCGAGGATCAATATGATTTCTTCCATTATGTAAACTTGAGTAAATTTCTCTTCAAATTATATACCTTCGACCTCAGCGTATCCTTTACATACCAATCCATATTTGTTCCTGGTAACCTGTCCATATTCGTTCGATTTTTTTCTGAAGACCCACTTTGTACCAATCGCATTCTTGTACCTTAGCCTCCAAACTAGTTCCCAAGTGGCATTCTTCTCTATCTGATCTAACTCTTCATCCATGGATTTTATCCATAATTCATCCTTGTTGGATTCTTCAAAACTTCTTGACTCAATTGTAGATAATAGTGATAGGTGCAGTTGTTCTCATGAATGAATTATTCTTCTAGTTTCAACTCCTGCATCTTTCTTCTTTATAATATGATTTGATGGATGATTCTTCTATATTTGTTTGGTAGGTGTATTTGGAGGTACTTGAAGATCTTTCTACTCTTTATCTTCTTCTTCTGACTTCTCTTCCTCATCTTCCTCTTCGACTAATTCTTCTTCCTTAGCTTCTTCTTCGTGAACTTGTTCCATTGAATCATTTTCTTCTTCTTTTATTCTTTGTGCATTTGTCTCATCAAACATCACATTGATGCTTTCCACAATTTTGTTGAGCCTTATATTGAATCATTTGTATGATTTCTTTGTACTCAAGTATCCAACAAGTATTCCTTTGTCCACATGAGAATCAAACTTTCTCAGTCTGCCATATTCTCTTTTGATGTATCATTTTCTTCCAAAAACATTGAAATTCTTCACATTAGCTGGTCTTCATTTCCATCACTCGTAGGTAGTTTTATCACTATTCTTTTTGGGCATTCCTATGTTTTTAATGTGAATTGTTGTATGCACTTCTTGTGCCCAAAATACATCTGTCAACTTGGAATCTATTAACGTAGTTCAAGCCATTTCCTATACCATCATGTTCTTCCTTTCGATGAATCCATTCCGTTATGGTGTCCCAACAATGTAAATTTCCCTTTTATCTCATGCTTACTATAGAATTCCATAAATTATTTTGAAGTAAACTCTCCTCCATTATTTGATATCAAATATTTGATTTTCAAATCTATTTTATTTTCAACCATCTCCTTGTACATATTGAAGTTCTCGAATGCCTCTAACTTCTTCCTGAGAAAACAAATTGTAGTCATTCTTATATAATCATCAACCAATAGCATAAAATACCACTCACCTTTCAACCCATTTGTTCTAGTTGGTCCAAATAGATCAGTATGGACAATTTCCAACGATTTTTTTGTGGTGTATTCCTTTGATTTGAAACTAGTCTTGGTTTGTTTTCCGTGTTCACAATGCTTGCATAATGTGTTGGTTGGATTTGTGATCTGGGGAATTTCTCTGACTGCTTCCTTTTTGTTGAAATTAACAATATTATCAAAATTTATGTGACCCATTCTTCTGTGCCATAGCCAAATTTCATATCCCTTTCCTAAAAAACACTTTTCATTTCCAATTTCACTTAGTACATATATGTTTCTCGAGGTTCTCATAGTTATCGTCACCACTCTATGTTAGGATATTTAGACACTTAGGAGTTAGTTAATATCTACTTGGTCTAATGTGTCATCAGGTAAAAGTGTGTTTCTTTAGTATGTATTAGTATGCATTTGTAGTTAGCAAATCCAACGGTCACGATATGTTCTCGACATAGAGTGATCCGATGATTCATACTCTCCTCGATCTTAACAGACATTGATCCATGGCTTAACACCCAATTGGTCACACATTTGAATTACACTCAGAAGATTGTGTTTGATATATTCTACTAGTAGAACATTCTCTGCCTTGGTATCCTTATTTCCAATCTCGATTGTGCCTCTTCCAATGATTTTGGCTGAGTTTTCGTTTCCAAAGGAGACTAACCCATATATTTTATTTCTCAAGATTAGAAACCTATCCTTATCACCTGTCATGTGCTTTAAACAACCATAGTCAACATATCAGTCATGTTTCTGTAACATCCTTCTCCACTTAGCACACTATTAATGACTTATTCTTTGAGGAAACTTGCATGCAAGTGATCCAGTTATGGTACATTGTGATTTCATTTCGATTATGGATTATACATGATTATGATGATGTGTTGTGAATTATTGTTATTTTGATGTATATGTATTGGAAGATGTTATTGATGATTTTTCTTAAGTGTGCATGACACATGATAGGCTATGGATGTTGATGGCATCAATGGACTTCCTTGGACTCCAAATTGAGTCAGGGAGTGGATTGTATTTGTTTGAGTATTTCATTTTTTTCACATATGACATATGATTGATTACAGTATGATTTATGTATATGGATTATTGGCATTGCTTTTGTCACTGGATGCAGGCTTGACGATGCTTGCTAGTCCGACTCATATAAGGAGTAAAGGGGTCATGCACAGAAACCAAACATTAAGGGAGAGGTGTGGAAGCATCTATGTCACAACCTACTAGTACTCCCGACGTGGCCTGAACAGTAGGTTAACGATTAACTAGTTCAAAAGGTCCACGATGTCATGAGGGTGGACTGAGACAGTCTCTCATGAATATTTCTAAGGGGTTCACAATAAGGAAAAGATTGTATTCCTTAGAAGCCCTTAGTCTCTCACAAGGTCGACCGAGTGTAGTGTTGACTCCAAGGTTCGAACAAACTTCCAAAGCCAGTCTAAGGCGATTGGCACCCTTAGATCACGAAGGTGCATCTTGAAGGGCACTTCACATAATTAAAAGATGAGTCAAATAAATCTAGGTGGCCTAGAAAACTTTGAAATGATTAAACCTTGTTGGATTAAAATAATTAATTAAACAATAAATCATTAACTAAAAATCCTTATAAGAGTCTAAGCCTAAGTATAATACTAATCCTAAGTCTAAATTTAATTAAGGGACTAATTAAAAATATTAAATAAATTAAAATAATTGGGATAAATCAAATTCTAGGAAAAAGTGAGTAAAATCTAAATATTGGATAAAATGCACGTGTGCATGAAATCAATAAATTGGATTTTTAAAATAGAAAAAATAATAATATGAGAGAATAGGTACACACATAGAATGGTATCTAGAGTCAAGCTACCACAAGTCTAACCAGAAGAAGATTGTTAATCCAACTCTAACTAAGATCTAGTTAGGAGACACTCATTAAATGAGAATTTGGGGAACAAATGGACAATTAAGAGAGAAAATAGGAACACATTGGGGAATGTGAGGGAAATTGGATTTTTAAGTAAAATAAAAATGGTAATTACTTGTGCAACTTGGGGAGAGGGTGACAAGTGTGTGGGTGAAAAATACTAATTAAATTAATTAAAAAGATAATTAATTGTGCATGAGGACATGTGTCATTGGGGATTTTTCTATAAAAAAAAAATGAGGTAGAAGGGAAGGGGGGATCACTTATTCTTGGTGTTTTCATGATGCCAAAATTATTGTGGACTGTGTTTTACTTGTGAGAGTTTGGATACCAAGCTTGTAGAAAGAGTGGAAGCTCTTCCTTGCGAGGAAATCCTTGGAGCTATTGTTTGTTCGTTTCTTGTGTGTTACCCCTTTGTGGATTGGGGGGCTAATGAGGAGGAAGAATACCCCTAACATTGGATTGGAGGTACCGGTGAAGTTTCAGTGATTAGCAAGAAGGAGAATAGAAGGAACACAAGTCTTTGAAGGACATCATCAACTCTCGATCTTCCTTTGTTACGGTATTTTAATTGAAATGTTATTGTAGCAATGAGTAAATTGTAATTTTAATTTTTAAATAAGGTCAATGTAGAACCGTGTGGTATTTTTGTAATCAAATTGGCAATTGTGATGAAGGGATTATGTGTAATCTAGATGGTGGAAAATTCCTTTTATCGTTTCCTTTTTAATTTAAACCTCATGATTTAAAATTTTCTTGTTCGCCATCATTATTTTTATAATCAGAGTTTTGTTTTCCCTTATTCACTACAAATTAAATTCAAATTTTGAGTTTTGGAATAAATACTCTATCACTGTGATTCCTCATGCAACATAACCCTTCTATGGTCTCACACTTGTATTGTTAAATCCGCAACATTAATTGTTGTTTCTTGAATTGTGATGGATGGAGGTAGCATTATCTCTATGCATCCTTGAATCTTAGGAAGTCGTGTGAGTACTATCAATACATTGGAATTTGGAATTTAAAAATCTTGTAGCCTCTCTCAAACAACTTTTTGATTCGAAATTAACTGTTAGAGTCACCTTAAGACTAAATTGCATACCTGAGTTAAATCCCTTGATGGTTACTGCATGTTTAGTTGCAGCGTTGGAACTGAACTTGCTTGGTCATTGACACTTTAATTATTTTAAAAATATAAATCTAAGAAATTTGTTGGTCGTTGAAAATCCTAAAATTGAAAATCCGTATATTAGAACTTCATACGATCGCCAGAGGTTGATTATGCAAATTGAAACCTTGATTTTTTAATTTTTTTAATTTTCGTTATTATCATCGCATTAAATTTGCAAGTATGCTAGTTAAAATCATGGTGTCTTTAGGAATAAAATTGCATTCTAATTGAGTGTTAATCATGAACGCAATGCATTAGTTACACATAATTAAATACTAGAATGATGTGGTCGTTTTCAATTATTTTGGATCTAGAATTTGATTGTGTATGCTCTTGTAAAATCTTTGAATTTCTAAAAATAAGGAATCTTTGGTCATTGCAAATCCAATGTACAACTTGGAAATTGAAATTGAAATTCATATAGTCATGTAAACTTATGTGTATCCTGAATTATGAAATAAGAATTAAATGATAATTGGTATAACTTAGATGATAACTAAGAGTTTTTGGTAACTCTTATAATCCTCTCTAGTTTCCTTATGATTCAATTAATTATTAAAACGAACACTAATTTACTTGAGTTATGAATGGTCTCAAATGTTTATAATTTAATTGTATTTGTCACTATTAGTTATTCTACCATATAAGGCTAAATAATATTTTTATATTAATAGTGTTAGAGCATAAACTTTTGGGTAATAAGAATATGGTAATTTACTTATTAAAGGATAAGGGTGACGTTCTTAGGAATTTGTTAGTAGAGTTTAAGCATCAATTTTGAGCTTAGAATACCATCTAGTATGGAAAAGAGTTAATGTTATATTATTACTTCATAAGAACTTAAATTATAAYTTAAGGTCACAATAAAGGATGGTGATTAAATGGGTTGTAAATGTCTTGAAAACTTAGGAATAAGTTTGGTGCTTAATGATAAATTGATTACCTCATTTAGTGCCATATAATAACTATGCAATTGTTATAGGATAACTTACTTTGGATATAAGATAAAAAGTTAATTGTGTCATCCGAATAGAAATGGTAGTGATCATGATTGGTATGCTTAGTATAATCATTATTATACTATGGAGTATGAATCAACCTTTACAAATGAAAGAATTATTGTTAGCCACTATGGTTATAGGTATGAATTAAATTAAAATTGTGAGTCTAATTGAAATGAAATTGATTATTTTTCTATGAGATTATTATGTATATTGTTATGTAAAAATTAGCACCTTATGGCTAGAGATATTATTGAGTGTCGTCACATTAGTGTTTAGTGGAAAATTCTTATTATGCTTCCTAATAAACATTTTTTTTTTCTTGCTCAATACACGTGAGAATTGCTTAAATGATTGTTTAATCATAGTGAACTATTCTTGCGCCTTAAAATTTATAATGAGTATGGTTGTTGATTTAGTCTCGAATTTTGGAATATTACTATGGTTAAGGGAATGATATATCTCCTTGTTCCTTAGAACAGTCGCCAGTCTTGAGACCTTAAATGGTCAAAATAAATCAAATGAATCCTAGACTTGAGCATTGATTATGTGTCTTGGAGGTCCTAACCTTGCAGGTAGGTTGGGCGTGTAGACATATTTGTTATTATTAAGCGATGAAATTAATCTATCGGTTGTAGTGATGATGAATTTGATTGTTTCCATGTTGTGATGTATATGATAATAGAATGTGTATTATTGAACTACGTTAATGTCATGTAATACTTGTCTAATTATGTTTCATTTTTTTTTTTTACCACTAATGTACTGACTTACATTGATGTCGTAACGGAGGGAACATTACAGTTTCTTGTGTTTATCTTGTAAAGAAAATGTGCATTCTTCATTGTTGTATTGATTTTGCTTCCTTGTCCATATTCTTTGAGGTTCATTTCTATGATTGTTGTTATTATATTGTGATTCTCTTGGGGGAACTGTCATTCTACAATATTTGTCCATGCATCTAAAGTTGTTGCACTTGTAGCATCATGTCTCAGTACTCAAGTATTCAAACCTTTTGTAGCTTATTCTCTGTGTTTCACTAGGCCTTCTTGAATAACCATTTCATGCATAACTTTCAGGGTTGTCTGTTCTTGTTATTTTCTCTGCAATTTACAGCCTTATATCCGAAATTGTTACATGGATAACATAAATCAAGAAAGATAGGTTGATACCTAGGAGTTGTAGATATTCTAAAATGAGCTCTTCTGAACCATTATTTTTATTGAGGCCTTCTTGTTTTTGAATTCCGTCGATTCTAAAATAAGAATCTTCTGGGTGGAGGAGTGTCTCTTTGATCTTCTTTGTGAAACTTCTTGTCTTCTTTCCTTTTAGGAAATCCTCTGACTGTTTCTGCATAACTTCTTAGTTTTGTTTCTTGATATGTTGTTTTGGAGATTGATCCCTTTTATGTCTGGTTGTATCCTAGTCTGGACTTGTCATGCTTTGGCATTTGTCTTCTAATAATCTCATCCAAAACTTTGGAGTTGTTCTGCATGTTTTTCTTTTGAAGATAATTTCTCAATGTGACAATCTCTGCTTCCAAATTTCCAATGATCCTATCTCTTTCTTCTAATTGTTCTTTGAGTGTTTCTTCAATTCTATTGCCTTCCTCTACTTGGAATTTTAATTGAGTGATCATTTGCTCTAGTTCTTCAGAGTCTAAATTTTGAACTCCCCCTTTTTCTTTTATTTCTTCCTGAAATGACTTGTTTTTCTTCTTTTCTCATTTTATAACTTTTATGACACTCAACAATTCTTCTTTGTAGTCAACTTTTTCCTCTTCATTTTCTTGTTCAGATCCTTCTTCATTAGAATATTCTATTGCCATTAATAGAACCCTTTTTGTATCACTATCACTGACTTCATCTTCATCTCATTAGGAACTGTCTTCTTTGGTGAAAAGGATTTTATTGAAAATTATATTTTTGGTTCCTTTTCCTTTGTATGTTTGTTTACTCTTAGAATCATCTTCTTCATTCCTTTTATTTTTCTTATGGGGACATTTATTAGTAAAATGACCAATACCATCACAATTAAAACAAATCAACGGAAGCTTAGGACTATATTTGTCGGTTCCCTTTTTCAGTCTTCTGACAAAGTTGGATACTTCTTCATCATCTTCTAAGATGTCACTACTACTACTATATGACTTTTACTTTTTATCTAAGTTATTAGATGCTTTGAATGTTGATTCCTTTGTAACCAGATTGTCTTTCCCTGTTCTCATCTCATAAGTTTTGAGTGTCCCATGTCAGAAAGTTGGCTCACGTTGATGGATAGTTGGTATGGATTGCTGGTTGTCATTGATGCCAATCATTGGAGAGTGATATTGTAGATTGATTTCAACCCTTAGTGATTGATGTCAACCCTTGTAGAAAGTACGGTAGCGAATTCCAGAAGCACAAAGGTTTGGGCAATACACCCATGGTTGTTTCATGTATAATGGTATGGGTTTTAATATATTTTAAGGTAATCATATTATATATGTATAGTACATGTCATTTTTTTTATGGTGGTATGTGGCACATCACATAACTCCTCACGGTTAGAGAGTTATGGCCATGAGAAGTTGGAGAACCTAGGTTTGGGTAATGGACCCAAGTTTGTTTGATGGATAATGGTATGAGTTTTGATATATTTTTAGGTAATAATATTCTATATGGATAGTACATGTCATTCCATTTCTGGTGGTATCTGGAATGTCACATAATTCCTCACGGTTTGAGAGTTATGGCCTTACGAAGTTGGAGGACCCTCATATGTCATCTCGAAGCCCCAAAAGGTCAAAGTAGTCAAAGTGGTTTAAGAGATTTTAGAAGGTAAATAATAAAGTGAAGTGATGAGTGTACTATAATTTAAAGTGAATACAAAATAATTATTTAAATAATAAATTTAATGGAGAAATTAGAAGTGGGTTAACCCTAAAATAAGGAAAATGGGCAAAGTGACATAGAAGATGTTTTTAAGGAAGCTACTTGAAGAGTATAAATAAGAGGCAAGACTCTCTCATTTTAGATAACACATGAGCATATTGAATATATATAGGTGTCTGAGGTAACCAAAAGATATCTAAACAAAATTTCTGAGGGAAGGTGAAGAAAACAAGTCTGGAATTCAAGGAAGGATAAATTATTTTGATGATGCTTTCTAAGGTATGTTATTTACAGGTCATCTCACCATTTTCGCAGTAAATTTTTTTATAGAATGATTCAGACCATGGAATTGATATTCCATTGAGGAAACATATCCAAGTATCTATGGTAAAAAATTAATCTTATGGTTCATTGTATTTTTGAAGTTACACTCTGTGGCAAATAGGATTTGTGGCTAGTCATGAAACTAGTATAAAACAGGTGTTTCGAGTAAAAATATCATAAATTCTTCATAACAAATCCAAAATAAGTACGAACAAATGTTTTGGTTAGATTAAAGTCTTTAGTATGCTATGCAACATTTTTCAATCGACTCAACAAATATTACGTGCGGGGCACGCTCTACAAGGTCTCTCTCTAGAATAAGCCAGAATTCAGCAAAGTATGCCATTTTTGCTATAAATCCTTTTATAAGAGGTTACAATTAGTCACACCTGGAGGAATTACACAAAACAAATTGAAGAACATTGTATATCAGTTTTAGATATTTATTCATTACAGGTACAAAGTTATGATTCTTTCAAGTTAGGGTTGTTGATTAATCCAAAACTAGTCATGTGAGACTAAACAAAAGTTTGATGAAAATGATAGTCTCTTGTTGTTAAATTTAAGGAAGGTTTGCAAGCATGTGATCATATACACCAAGTCTATTATAGAGTTACAAATCAGATTTGGATGATGAAATTGATGAGGGCATTTGGTTGAGGTACATGTTGGGTACATGGTTGAGACAAGTAGTTGATGAGTTGGCACATACATGAGGTGTATAGTTGATTATGTTGGCACATCTTAATGAGTCATAGTTGATGTGTATTTGATACATTATTGGTACATACTTGGTACATGGTTGGAGTCACTTGTTAGTAGTATTGTTGACACATGCTTTATGGATGATGTATCATACTTGTATTATTAGAAGCACATATTGATGTTGGTGATGATTATGAGTTATTGTGTTATGCTTGGTTGATGCACATCTTTGAGAGTTTTCTTGGTGATTGATATTGGTGAGTAGATTTGATTTGGTTGATAAGATTGATGAGATAGTTTGTTGTGATAGGTTGTTTGGACAAGTTGTTGTGACAGGTTATTTGTACAGGTTTGGTGCATGGTTGATGCACTTGTTCATGGTACAAGTTGAGGTACAGGTTGGTGCATGGTTGATGCACTTATTTATGGTATAGGTTGATTACAGGTTTTTTGGTATAGCTTGGTGCATGGTTGATTCACTTGTTTATGGCACAAGTTGATTATAGATTGAGGTACAGTTTGATGCATGGTTCAGGTTATTGGTACAGGTTATTTGTTGCAGGTTGATTGGTACAGGTTTAGAGTAGTATATCTCACAGTGATAGTGTGATAGTGGTTCAATCATTCTACTTATACGTCGGGGAGGTTGGACGGGGAAAGGACAGGTGGTTTTATCCACCTTCTGATTGTAGTCGGAGAACATAGGGGGTTGTAGCTAGAGAATTGGGGAGTTGGAGCTTCCGTTCGGTTGTATCCTGAGAAACTGTAACATCCCGCTCTGGCGCACTTACCAAACTTATTCTTTGAGGACACTTGCTCGCAAGTGATTTGGATTTTTATGATGATAAAAATTTTCCTTCATTATGATGCGTTAAGCTATATGACAGGATGTTTTTACTACTTTGATGTAGACAGGTGTTGCTAACTCAGTTTCATTGAGTGTGCAGGGTTTTGGACCTTGAGGATGTAGAGGCATCGGTGGAACTCCCTTCAACTCCGGATTGAGTCAGGGAGTGGGCTATTTGGGTTGTTTCATTTACAGTGATATTATTTTGTCTTAATGATATGCTATTGATATTATGATATGTTGTTGACATGATCTGACATGATGGTTGATGATGCAGGCTGACGATAGCTTGCCGACCAAGACTCACATATGGAGTAAAGGTGCCACACACGAGTTCCAGAGAGATTGAGGGAGAGGTGTGGACAGCAGCCCTGCCACAACCTACTAGCACTCCCGCCGTGGCTCGAACTGTAGGTTAACGATTACCTAGTTCGAGAGGATCCACGATGTCGTGAGGGCAGACTG
>ML804893.1:375524-390844 GCA_009831015.1 Picea engelmannii | reverse complement strand
GGCCCCTTTGCGGCTCGGGGGGCTAAGGGGGAAGAAGAGTACCCCTAGCGTTTGGCTGGGAGGTACCGGTGAGCTTTCTTGGTCGGCAAGCAGAAGCGGCACGGAGCGAGGGGAGCGGCACAGCACGAGGGTCGTCTCCGAAGAGGGCGTGTGGCCAAGGTATGATTTTTATTTGGTAAGGTAAAAAGCGTTTTATATCCGGCAAGTCATTGTTATTAGTGATAGTATCATGAGATTGTTTGGCATTATATTTTGAAATCTCGTTCCGCAATGATATGTAGAGTTGTTTATATTTTGATCATGTGTCACCTTAGTGCATTAGGTGATGTTGTTAATATCTTATTTTTAAAATGAAAAGAAAAAGTAAAATTTTCCTATTGTACTTCGCTATTCGTAGACGTAACGAAGGGGTCGTTACAATGTGGAGCTCGATTTGTTTGCTATGTTGATGTTGAACTAGGTCTTTGGCAAGCTTGATGGCACTCTAATTGTCGCACCAAAGGATGCTCATATGTTGCTGCTGGAATCCAAACTCTGAAAGGATCTTTCGAAGCCACATGATTTTCTGACTTGCATTTACCGCTGCTCAGTACTCTTCTTCTGCTGAAGAAAGTGCAATAGCCTATTGTTTCTTACAGGCCCAAGTGACAGGTCCTAAACCAAGGCTGAAAACATAACCTGCAATAGACTTCTAATCATCAAGGTCGCTGACCCAATCTAAATCAGTGAAACCAACCAATAAAGGAGTCCCCCCTGAACTCTAATGTATCTCGAGCTGAGCTATACCAAGGACATAGCGAAGTATCCTTTTAGCTTCTTTCCAATGGATTTCATGGGGTGTTTGCATATACCGGGAAACAAGACCAACAACAAAACAAATATCAGGATGGGTATGATTCAAGTATAAGAGGCTACCAACTAACTAACGATACAAGGTGGCATCAACTTCAAGAGAAGTACAGGTCAGTAATCTTGACTCCAGACTGGAAGGGAGAAGTGGTTGATTTACAACCATCCATGTGAAAGCGACGAAGAAGGTCACAAGCATACTTAGACTGGGAAATAAAAAATTCCTTCATTGGTTTGCAAAACTTGGAGGCCAAGGAAGTAGTGCAAAAAACCTAAGTTTGTCATTTCAAATTTTTTCTTAAGGTTGGTTTTCACATGGTTTAAATACCATATTCGACAATATAGGTATTCCAATAGAGGACAAACACCTTCAGTAATCACTCACATAACCAGATAAAAGATCAACACACCGATGTTTTTACTTGGTAAAACCCCTATGGGGAAACATCCACGACCCCAACTAATGCGACCACTTGGAGCAGTTTATTAATGCAAATAAAAAGATTACAGAGAGATTTTACAAGAGAGTATCTCACAATCGATCATCGACAAATGACCCTCCATGTTATTTGAGATCATGGACCAATCAAGTGTTAAGCCACATATCAGTGGCCATTAACATCAAGGAGAGTATGAACCATCATATCACTCTATATCAGAAATATATTGTGACTGTCAGATTTCCTAACTACAAATGCATACTAATGCATACTAAAGAAACAAACTAAGAAACACACTTTTACCTAACGACACATTAGAAAAAGTAGATCTTAACTAACTCCTAAGTGTCTAAATATCCTAACATAGAGTGGCGGTGACAACTATGAGAACTTCAAGAAACATGGATGTACTAAGTGAAATTGGAAATGAAAAGTGTTTTTTAGGAAAGGAATATGAAATTTGGCTATGGAACAAAAGAATAGGTCACATAAATTTTGATAATATTGTTAATTTCAACAAAAATGAGGTAGTCAGAGAAATGCCCCAGATCACAAACCCAACCAACACATTATGCAAGCATTGTGAACAAGGAAAACAAACCAAGACCAGTTTCAAATCAAAGGAATACACCACAAAAAAACCACTGGAAATTGTAGATATTGATCTATTTGGACCAAATAGAACAAATGGGTTGAAAGGTGAGTGGTATTTTATGCTATTGGTTGATGATTATATAAGAATGACTACAATTTTTTTTCTCAGGAAGAAGTCAGAGGCATTCGAGAACTTCAAGATGTACAAGGATATCGTTGAATATAAAATAGATTTGAAAATCAAATGTTTGATATCAAATAATGGAGGAGAGTTTACTTCAAAATAATTTATGGAATTCTACAGTAAGCATGATATAAAAGGAAAATCTAGATTGCTGGGACACCACAACGAAATGGAGTCATTGAAAGGAAGAACATGATGGTATAGAAAATGACTCGAACTATGTTAATAGATTCCAAGTTGACAAATGTATTTTGGGCACAAGAAGTGCATACAACAATTCACATTCAAAACATAGTAATGCTCAGAAAGAATAGTGATAAAACTACCTACGAGCGATGGAAGTGAAGACCAACGAATGTGAAGAATTTCAATGTTTTTGGAAGAAAATGATACATCAAAAGAGAATATGGAAGACTGGGAAAGTTTGATTCTCATGTGGACAAAGTCATACTTATTGGATACTTGAGTACAAAGAAATCATACAAATGATTCAATATCAAGCTCAACAAAATTGTGGAAAGAATCAATGTGATGTTTGATGAGACAAGTGCACAAAGAATAAAAGAAGAAGAAAATGATTCAATGGAACAAGTTCACGAATAAGAAGAAAGGGAAGAAGAATTACTTGAAGAGGAAGATGAATAAGAGAAGTCAGAAGAAGAAGAGAAAGAGTATCAAGATCTTCAAGTACCTCCAAATACACCTACCAAACAAATATAGAAGAATCATCCATCAGATCATATTATCGAGAAGAAAGATGTAGGAGTTGAAACTAGAAGAATAATTCATTCACGAGAACAACTACACCTATCAATATTATCTACAATTGAGTCAAGAAGTTTTGAAGAAGCCAACAAGGATGAATTATGGATAAAATCCATGGATGAAGAGTTAGATCAGATAGAGAAGAATGCCACTTGGGAACTAGTTTGAAGGCTAAGGTACAAGAATGTGATCGGTACAAAGTGGGTCTTCAGAAACAAATCGAAGGAATATGAACAAGTTACCAAGAACAAATATAGATTGGTATGTAAAGAATACACTGAGGTCGAAGGTATATAATTTGAAGAGAAATTTACTCCAGTTTCTAGAATGGAAGAAATCATATTGGTCCTTGCTTATGCATGCTCCAAGAATATTAAAGTGTATTAGATGGATGTGAAATCATCTTTCCTAAACGAATATCTAGAGGAAGACGTCTACATTGAGCAACTGGAAGGATTTTAGTTGTCGGAGAATGAAAATTATGTTTGCAGGTTGAAGAAGTCCTTGTATGGTCTCAAACAGACCCCTAGAACATGGTATTCCATACTGGACAGATACTTACAACAACAAGGGTTCAGGAAAGGGAATGCAATCAACAACCTCTACACCAAGGTAAATCAAGATAGTATTTTGTTAATTGAAGTTTATGTTGATGATATTATCTTTGGAAGTGATAATGATAGGATGAGCTAGAAATTTGCAAAGGTTATGAAGGATGAGTTTGAAATGTCATTACTTGGAGAATTATCCTTCTTTTTGGGTCTTCAAATATGTCAAACCAAACAATGCATTTTTATCTCTCAAACCAAGTATATCAGAGAAATGATAAAGAGGTTCAGAATGGAATATTGCAAACCAACCAATGCTCCTATGAAAACCAGTTGTAAATTAAGTAAATATGATGATTCAAAGGATACAGATCAGAGGAAGTATAGGTCAATGATTGGAAACTTACTTTATGTTGATTAATTGGTTTGGTTGTCACTAATTTCATCCCTTGAATCAAGTCTGATAGCCCAACAGTATGATTAAGGGACTTCATTTTGATTGATGCATAATGGTATGAAGTTTAATATATTTACAAGACTATTCTATATGGATAGTACATGTCATTCCATTTTCGGTGATATGCAGAACATCACATAACTCCTCACGGTTAGAGAGTTATGGCCAAGTGAAGTGGAGAACCCTCATGAGTTATCTAGAAGGTCAAAGAAGTCAAATTAATTACAAAAGCTCCTAGAAGAAGTTGACTAGTCAACTGGGTGAAACTAGGAGTTAATCATGGGTTAAGTTATTGCAATAAGAAAATAATTAAAAATAATTTAGTTGCAACTAGAAGTGGAGAATTTACTTTTTGTAGCAAAGTGAGTTAGAAGTTGACAAATGGTTATAAGTGGGTTAGCCATAAAAGAAGGAAAGTGGGTTAAGTTGGTTAGAGTGTAACCCCTTGAGGAAGCTAAATGGAAGTATAAATAAGAGAGAAAGGCTCTTCGATTAACACCTATTGAATATCATTGAATATCTATTTTGTGAAGGGTTATTTGGGAAGGTATTATTCATAGAGAAAAGTGCGGTAGAAAAAGTACAACAAAAAAATAACGAAAAGAAAAATGCGGCAAGAAAAGTGTGGTAGAAAAATAGTGACAAGAAAAGTGCGGAAGAAAAATTGCAGCAGGAAAAGTGTGGAGAAAAATTGCAGCAGAAAAACCTCGGTAGAAAAAGTGTGGCAGAAAAATCGTGGAAAAAAAAATGTGGCATAAAAATCGTGGCTGCAAAACCGCGGCAACAAAATGCTACAAGAAGAAAAAAATGTATGGTTTTCACATGTGTAGTGTTGGATTTATGAATCTGGTTGAGAGTTTTCCTTGTAAATCTATTGGATTACCTCTTGGAAGTTTAGGGCTTGATGTAGAGTTGATCTGAGGCATATCTATTGAAGTTTATTATTGGTTCATGTTTGAGAGATTTTGGTTGAGCTATGGTGTTGAAATTATTGGTACATATAGAGGTTGTATAATAGTGAGGTTATAGCACATGTTTTGAGGTACAAACTTGTGGTATAGTGTTTGAGGTATATGTGATCAGATCAGATTGGTTGATGAATATATAGTGACAGGTTTCTTAGTGACATATTTGACATAACAGGTTGTGACAATGACATATCCAATTTCTACATTTGACACTTATATTTCAAGGCGGTTGGATGGGGAAATGATAGGTGGTTTTATCTGCCTTTTGGTTGTAGCCTCCTTATAGTTGTAGCCAAAGAACTTGGGAGTTGGAGCTTCCCTTAGGTTTTAGCTTGGAAATAGCGGGTCAGTGCCTCCTTCCAGTTGTATCTGGAAAAAAGGGAATTTGGTGCTTCCAATGAATGTAATTCTTAAAGACAAATAAGAAAAAACATTTCATGGTTTTCTCCCACATCAGGTTTCCACGTAAAAAATATCGGTGTATTGTGTATGTGTATGATTTTTCATTTTTTCATGGTTTATTTACTCTGCACTTATTGTATAATAATTCTATATTGATCATAAAGATAAATAAAACTTTCATACTATGGTTAAAAGGATTAAAAATCTCTATTACTGATTCACCCAGCTCTCGGTAATCCAATAATTGGTATCAAAGAAGGTTCCTTAAAAACCAATAATTGGTATCAATTGTAGATGGATACAAAGAACCAATAGTTCTTCTAACAAATGAAAATTGAAAGAAACCTAGTCTAAATAATTCAAAAGCCACAAATGCACTTCTGAATGGTATTTGTGATTCGGTATATACCAAAGTTATACATTGTAGTTCCGATAAAGATATTTGGTACAAACTTCAATATATTTATGAAGGAGATTCAAAATTCAAGGCAACATTGCTTAAAACTTATAGAGGTCAATTCGAACAACTAAACATGAAGGAATATAAGAATATTGTAGCTTACTTATAATGAATTGATGAAACAATGAATGCAATCATAGGATTGGGAGAAGAAATTGAATACTCTATAATTTTTCAAAAGGTACTAAGATCTCTTCCAATGAGATTTGATCCTAAGATCTGAACACTAGAAGAAAGAGAAGATCTAAAGTCAATAAGCATGGATGAACTACATGGAATATTCACAACCTATGAAATGAGAACTAAACAAGAAAATACAGGGATAAAAGAAGCATCATTCAAAGAATCCAAAAGGTCAAATAAAAAGGGAAAGAAAAAAGAAAAAGAATATAGCAACACTAGTGACATCTCAGAAGACGATGAAGAAGTGGCCAACTTTGTCAGAAGATTGGAAAAGGGAACCGACAATAGATATAAATGTAAGATTCCATTGATTTGTTTTAATTGTGATAGTATTGGTCATTTTGCTAAAAAATGTACTCATAAGAAAAATAAAATAAATGACGAAGATGGTTCAAATAGAAAACAAACATATAAAGGAAAAATAACCAAAAAGAAAGTCTTCAAGAAAATTTACTGCACCAAAGAAGACAACTCCTCATCAGATGAAGATGAAGTTAGTGAATGTGAGACATAAAGAGTTATATTCATGGAAATAGAATATTCTAATAAATAAGACACCGAAGAATAATATGAAGAGACAAAAGTTGACCACCGAGAAGAACTGTTGAGTTCTATAGAAGTTATAAAAAGAGAAAATAAGAAAAACAAGAAGCTCCAAGAAGAATTGGACAAGAAAGAAGACACTCAAGAACTAGAGTAGATGATCACATAATTAAAGGTTCAAATATAATAATATAAAATAATTGAAGAAGCACTCAAAGAAAATTTGGACTAAAGTGACAAGATCAATAGAAATTTGGAAGCAGAGATTGTCACATTGAGAAAGGATATTCAAAAGAAAAATATGCAGAACAACTCAAATTTTTTAGATGACATTATTAGCAGTCAAAGGCCTAATCATGACAAGTCTGGACTTGGATACAATCAGATAGAAAATGTATCAAGATCCAAAACATTAGATCAAGAAACATATCCAAAAATATATGTAGAAATAGTTAGAGGGGATATGAAGTTATACAAGGAAGATCACATGGACACTCTTCCACCTAGAAGATTTAGATTTCAGAATCAACGATAGTCAGAAACAAATAGGCCTCGGGAAGAAGAAGGATTCAAAAGAGTAACTCCTTTAAGAAGATATTCAACTCCCATGTATTAAACTGTCTTTTTTGGTTTATGTTATGCATGCAATAATTTTGGACATAAAGCTATAAATTGCAGAGCTAATAGCAGGAACAAAAACATTTTTGAAAGTCATACAAAAGATGGTTATCCAAGAAGGCCTAATGAAACACAGAAAAGAAGCTACAACATGCTTGAATCATTGAGCACTAAAGTGGAATGCTAAAAGTGCAACAACTTGGGACACATGGCCAAATATTGTATAATGATAGTCCCTCCTAGAGAATCACAACAAAATAACAATAGTCATAAACATGAACCTCATAAGAGAACATGGATATGAAAGCAGAATCAATATAGAAATGAAGAATGCACACACTCTCTACATTATAAGCATAAGAAATGTTGTTGGTATGTTGACAATGGTTTCTCAAAGCACATGAAAGGTGATGAAGACATGTTTCTAACATTGAGAAAGGAAATAGATGGATCAGTCTCTTTTGGAAACGACAAATCATCTATAATCATTAGAAAGGGCACAGTTAGAATTGGAAACACGGATACCAAGGAAGAAAATGTTCTACTAGTGGAATATATGAAACATAATCCTATAAGTGTATGTCAAATGTGTGACCAAGGTCACAATGTTATGTTCAATTCACAAAAATTCAAGATAAGAAAAGTAGGTTTAGGAAAATTGGTTGAAACAATTGTAAGAACTTCAAGAAACATATATGTATTAAGTGAAATTGGAAATGAAAAGTGTTTTCTAGGGAAGGAAGATGAAGTTTGGCTATGGGACAAAAGAATGGGTCACATAAACTTCGATAACCTTGTAAAAGTAAACAAAAAGGAAACAGTCATAGAAATGCCTTAGATCATGAAGCTAGCCAACACTTTATGCAAGCATTGTCAACGAGGAAAGAAAAAAAAGACCAGGTTCAAATAAAAGGAATACTAAATGAAAAAACCATTGGAAATTATGCATATTGATCTAGTTGGACCAACTAGAACAAATGGTTTAAAAGGTGAGAAATATTTTATGTTATTGGTTGATTATTATACAAGAATGATTGCAGTTTTTTTTCTTAGGAATAAGTTAGAAGCATTTGAAAACTTCAAGGTATACAAGGAAATGGATTAAAAAATCAAATTCTTGAGATATGATAATGGAGGAGAGCTTACTTCAAAAGAATTTATGGATTTTTGCAGCAATCATGGTATAAAAAGAGAATTCTCCATTACTAGAACAACTCAATAGAATGGGGTCGTCGAAAGAAAGAACATGAAAATACAAGAAATGGATCGAATAATGTTAATGGATTCCAAGTTGATAGATGTTTTTTGGACACATGTAGTGCATAGAGTAGTTCACATTCAAAACAAAGTAATTTTCAGTAACAATAGTGAAAAAACTCCTTACGAGCTATGGAAAGGAAGACCAACAAATGTGAAGCACTTCAGAGTCTTTGGAAGGAAATGCTACATCAAAAGAGAAAATGGAAGAATGGGAAAGTTTGATTCTCATGTAGACAAAGGCGTACTTGTTGGTTACTCAAGTGCAAGGAAAGCATACAAATGTTACAATCTAAGGTTCAACAAAGTTGTGGAAAGAATCAATGTAACAACTAATGAGATGGGTGGATGAAAATTAAAGGAAGAAGAAAAAGAGTCAGTGGAATAGGTTTACAAAGAAGAATCAAAGGATGAAGAATAAACAGAAGGGGAAGATGAAGAAGATCAAATAGAAGTAGAAGAGAAAGAAATAAAAGTACCTCCAAAGACACCTAGAAAACGAATACAGAAGAATCATTTGTTAGATTAGATTATCGGGAACAAAGATGCAGGAGTTGAGAATAGAAAAATAATTCATTCATCAGAAAAATTGCACCTAGCACTCTTATCTTCGATTGATCCAGACAGCTTTGAAGAAGCCAACAAGGATGAATTTGGATAAATTCCATGGATGAAGAATTGGATCAGATAGAGAATAATGACACTTGGGAATTGGTTCCAAGACCAAGGTACAAGAATGTGATAGACACAAAATGGGTCTTTAGAAATAAATTGAATGAAGATGGGCATGTTACCATGATCAAAGCTATATTGGCATGTAAAGGATATGCACATGTTAAAGGTATCAGATTTGAAGAGACATTTTCCCCAGTTGCCAGAATGGAAGAAATCATATTGATACTATCTTATGCATGTTCAAAGAATATTAAAGTGTACCAGATGGATGTGAAATCAACTTTTCTAAATGGAGAGCTAGAAGAAGAAGTCTACATTGAGAAACCATAAGGATTTCAGTTATGAAAAAATGAATATTATGTTTACATATTAAATAAGGCCTTGTATGGTCTCAAATAGTCCCCTAGAGCATGGTATTATAGACTAGACAGATACTTACAACAACAAGGGTTCATGAAAGGAAATGCATAAAGAAACCTCTACATCAAGGTAACTCAAGATAGTATTTTATTAATTGAAGTTTATACTGATGATATTATTTTTGGAAGTGATGATGACAAGTTGAGACATAAATTTGCAAAGGATATGCAGAATGAATTTGAAATGTCATTACTTGGAGAACTATCCTTCTTTCTGGGTCTTCAGATATGTCAAAGCAACCAAGGAATTTTTATTTCTCAAACCAAGTATATCAGAGAAATGCTAAAGAGGTTCATAATTGAAGATTGCAAACCAGTCAGTACTCCTATACAAATTGGTTGCAAGTTAAGTAAAGATGATGATTCAAAGTATACAAATCATAGACAATACAGGTCAATGATTGACATCTTACTCTATGTGAAAACATTCAAACCAAATGTAATGCAGGCAGCTGGACATGTGGCAAAATTTCAAGCAACACCAAAGGAATCACATGTTCTAGAAATAAAGAGGATATTCATATATCTCAAGGGTACATAAGAGTTTGTATTATGGTATCCAAAAGGAAATGATTTATCAATTATTTCCTACAAAGATGCAGATTGGAAAGGTTGCATTGATGACTGACGAAGCACCAGTGGAGCGACGCTCTACTTGGGTGAATTTTTGGTATCCTGGCTAAGCAAGAAATAGTCATCATTATCTACAGGTGAAGAAAATTATATTGCAACAACAACATGTTGTACACAGGTTCTATGGATGAAACAAACTCTGATAGATAAACAGTCTGAGTATGATGAGCCCATTCCAATATATTGTGATAATACAAGTGCCATCAGTATCTCAAAGAACCCAGTGATGCAATCCAAGATGAAGTACATTCCAATCAGGGATGATTTTAAGGATGGAAATTTATTTTAAAATGTAGAAACCTTGGCAAATCTTACTAATCCTTCATATTCCAACTATAAATGATTGGCAATATTTTTGTAAAAATATTCAAATTTCTAAGGATTTTATATAGTTTTTATAAAATTTTGGTGATTTTTAAGGTAAAATAATTTTATCCTATAGAATTTGGGCAAATCATTTTTAAAATAGCGAATATCGTTTTTGGAAAAACCATGGAAAATTAGCCCATGAGCGGAATTTAGCCCCTAAAATCATCCCTAAAATTTCCAATAAAGTATCACTTTCTATGGGAACAAGTTGCAAAGAAGAACCTCAGAGTTGAATATGTGGTAAAAAATAATAAGTGGCATATATCTTTACAAAACCGCTTCCAAGGGAATCTTTTGAGTATCTTCGCTAGAGACTCAGAGTAATTTCTACTCCAAAATGAATATTTTTAAATTATTATCTTATATGTCTTATATTTACATGAGGAAGCAACATAAAAATGACAGTTCAAGTTGGGGGAGAAGTTTCAAGAAGATTTTAGTCAGGGGGAGTAGCCCGAAGGACAATTCAGTTAGGGGGAGCAACCCCAAATGGGAAGTTACCTTTTCCATTGATGTCAAAGGGGGAGAGATTTATTAGATGCAAGATAGAGAGTTATATTCTTGGAGAGAGAGTACAAAGACATGGTTCTAGGGCGAGCGATGGTCACATGGGGAGCATGAGCGATATGAGTTTAGTATTACATCAAATTGTTTCCATCAATGCCAAATGAGGGGATTTTTTATTAATTGGGTTGGTTGTAATTGATGTCGACCCTTGAAGAAAGCTCGGTAGAAATATATGGTATCCCCAAAAGTATGATTACTGGAATTCAGTTTGATTGATGTATAATGGTATGAATTTTAATATATTTGTAGGTAAGACTATTCTAGATTGATAGCATATGTCATGCCATTTCTAGTGATATGCACAACGTTGCATAACTCCTCATGGTTAGAGAGTTATATCCTGGTGAAGTGGAGAACCCTCATGAGTTATCTAGAATGTCAAAGAAGTCAAATTAATTCTAGAAGCTCCTAGAATAAGTTGACTAGTCAAGTGGGTGAAACTAGGAGTTATTCATGGGTTAAGTTGTTGCATTAAGAAAATAATTAAAAACAATTTAGTTGTAACTAGAAGTGGATCATTTAATTTTTGTAGAAAAGTGAGTTAGAAGTGGACAAGTGGTTAGAATTGGGCTAGCCCTAAAATAAGCAAAGTGGGTTAAGTTGGTTAGAATGTAACCCTTTGAGGAAGATAAATAGAAGTATAAATAAGAGAGAAAGGCTCTCCCATTAGCACCTAATGAATATCATTGAATATCTATTTTGTGAATGGTTATTTGTTCAGGTATTATTGATAGAGAAAACTATGGAAGAAAAAGTGAGGCAGAGAAAAGTGCGACAAAAAATGTGCGTCATAAAAACTACGAGAAGAAAAGTGCAACAGAAAAATCATGGCAGGAAAAGTGCAGCAGAAAAATCATGGCAGGAAAAGTGCGGCAGAAGAACCACGGTAGGAAAACTGCAGCAGAAAAAGTGCGGCAGAAAAAGTGCAGCAAAAAAATCGCAGCAGTAGATTCATGACAACATAATCGTGGAATTAAAACCGTGGTAGAAGAATGCTACAAGAAGAAAAAAAAGTATGGTTGTCATATGTGTAGTGTTGAATTTAGGAATCTGGTTGAGGGTTTTCCTTGTAAATCTATTGGATGCCCTTTTGGAAGCTTAGGGCTTGTTGTAGATTTGATCTGAGGTAGATCTACTGAATTTTAGTATTGGTTCATGTTTGAGGGATTTTGGTTGAGGTATGTTATTGAAGTTATTGGTACAGATAGAGGTTTTATAATAGTGAGGTTCTAGCACATGGTTTTAGGTGCAGACTTGAGGTATAGTGTTTGAGGTATATGTGATCAAATCAGATTGGTTGATCAATATACAATGATAGGTTTCTCAGTGATAGATTTGACATAACAAGTTGTGACAGTGACATATTCAATTTCTACATTTGGCAATTATATTTCAGGGTGGTTTGACGGGGCAAGGATAGGTGGTTGTAGCCACCTTCTGGTTTTAGCCAGAGAACATAGGGGTTTGTAACATCCTTCTAGTTGTATCCATAGAATTGAGAAGTTGGAGCTTCCCTTAGGTTGTAGCCTGAAAATACAGGGTCGAAGCCTGTTGGCAGGCGAAAATGACCGTCCGTCAACTAGAAAAATGAGTCTGGTCCGGGGTTGTCTAAATAACCCAAGGCATTTGGTATAACTCGTTTCAATGGGCTTAATGGCTCCGTTATCCAATCTAAAAGTCCTAAAAGAAACAAATAAACGAAATGAACTAACTAATCACTGTATATATATGTACACACGTATAATGTAACTATTGTAGATATATTTAAAAGGAAGATTTATTCATTACTTATGTACATTGTATATAAACTGAAAGTTTTAATCTAAACTTACAAAACTCAATGTGAAAATGGTTTCCTTCGAGGAAGCAGATAAATAAAGCACACAAAAATATTTTTTGGTTTTTCCTTTATAAATCTAAACTAATATAAAAAGAATACTATGAAACAGAAATGTATGGATAGTCAAAAGATGAAACATACATTCGAATTTCACTGATAAACAAATGACAGAAAAAATGTAAAGGAGCGAACCTGTTAGTTCATTAGTGATGTGTGTCCAAGCATCTTCATGATTAGAGAACATCCAACTACCATGTCCAAGAGGGAAACCTGCAATGAACCTTAAGACTGTTCTAAATAAATTCAGAACAATGTGTTGGCAGTTTGGGCATTAATGACTAAAGCAGAGACACCAACATAAAACTGTAATCTTATGATTATACATAATTACTGTAAGATAAATCTGAAAGTAATCTGTACATTTCATTTTTCAATCAAAATCGAAAGATAAATCCTATCGTTTTAACTGAAAACGTAATCACAACGTTTATATTTTGAGAAGCAAATTGTAGATGGCATTAATAATATAATATATTGCACATCACAGATCCTTTAATCCAAAGATATTAAATCTATACATGTATCAGGACATAAAAAAACACAAATGATACTATTATAAATAGAAGGCTAAAGCCAAAATGTGTAAGATGCTATTTCATTAAGTTTTGGAGTCACCCCTCCATCTCTTTCTCCCAGCAAACATGTCTTCTATTACAAAATATTGTGTATTAAAAAGTTTAGGTAAACTAGGCATCCTATCTTATAATATAGGATCATATCTCAAAAGGATCCCAAAATTACAAAAATTGAGGGTCATAAATCCACTCAATATCAAACTGTATCTCCAAGATTATGAAAGTTTTTGTTTTGATTTACAAAATAAACCAAGATGAAATGACTAATTAACTAAGTCCATAAATGCTCCAACTTATGATATCACCACAAGATACATCATATCCTGAAAGAAAAACAAAATGAATAAATTAAATATTTATTTAACCAATATTTTCTAAAATTTTACATGAGAATTGATTGGCTACAAAATCTGTTGATTCTATAGCTAGTCTTATTTTAAACAACAAAAATCTAATTCAATCCACATTAATTAGAAAAATAACAATAAAATCATAAATAAGATAAAAAAAAATCTTACCTTTCAACTGAATACTAAATTTGACTCATAAAATCTCAGAGTTGATCACTGCTTTGACACACTCAACATTTTTTATTATTACATTTCCAGCCCTTTTCAAACGTTTCCTTGCCTTTGTGCACTGATTTTGAGTTCGTGGTTTTCACTTGTTAATGAGTCAATCTGAGCTGCAAGGGTCTTGATATTTTCTTGAAGGACAAGAATATCTGTGTAATATTTTCCTATCCAAAGTAAAGACACTTCACACTATAGATCTAGGACAGCTGGTTGAGGAAACACATGACTATGCGTCAAAACACTACCACCGTCAATTGTGGGTTTTTGACTGAGATTGATTACTAGAAAATCTTTGTTGTGTTTCAGGCATGGTGGTAGGTTATTTACAAAACCTCCTCTGTCAGGAACTTTTCGATCTCAGAATCAAAGCTTTCATGGACGTCGATCGATTTGATTAAGGTCACATGATATTTTGATTTATTTCGTAAGCTCCTCGAGATTAATCTCCCATCTCTTTTGTTTTTAAACCCTATGTTCGAATTGTTCTTTGACAGTTTGCGCGAGTGCTTATTTACGGTATTTGCAATTTTATTAGGGAAAACATAATGCTCATGCTCAGGAGATTTAATGACCCTAGGGTGAGCATCATGTTTCTCGGTCATAGGCTCATCGAGTGTAGCCTTATCATAGGGTTCTTTGCATAATAAAATTGATCTTTCAATCGAAGGAACATGAGGCCTTTCCAGCATAAGATTATCAACCACAAGAATCTCTACAAGTTTTAATGTAATAAAGCCATTTCGAGTCAGGAAAGTATCCCAGTCATCACCCTGTAGTTTCAAATGATGGACTAACAACAACCTAATTAACCCATGGTGGAATAAAATGGAATTCAAACTCTGCCTTTTATATCTCTTAGCCATTTTTTATAAACTCCTCCATAAGTAAAAAGGAATGTTTAATTGGAAACTGATAAACTACATGAGTAATATTATATGATAAAGGAAGGCGAGGCCATAATGGCCTTCACATGTCACAAATTTCTTTAACATAGCTAATAACCCATGCCATCTATCTTTCAACAGAGAAATCGACATACCTTTGTCGCAACACTGAATTTTTCGGGAGGTGAAGAATAGACCTCACAGTACCTCGTCTAGCTTTGAGTTTTTAAACCTTTTTTGGCCCAAAAGAGGAAGACCTGTTGCTTCACTCAGGAATTCCTCGATGATTTCCAATTGAAAGTCGCCCATTTTAGCTGTTAAGGTCCTAACCCGCACATAGGTAGATCAATGTATTCGGATGTAATAAAGGTCAATATTAATAAGACCTTTCAATAAAATAGAATAAGGCGGATGTAAGAAGACCTAATAGAAGCTTTCGCTTCTAGAAGGATCTT
>ML804893.1:321112-369910 GCA_009831015.1 Picea engelmannii | reverse complement strand
AAGGCGGATGTAAGAAGACCTAATAGAAGCTTCCGCTTCTAGAAGGATCTTCCTCTAGATGCTTCTCTTAATAGACATATTTAGTATAAATAAGGGTCGAGGGTATGAAAACCCTAGCTTAGAGATTATTGTAACAGAGCGTTTCTCGACTGGAGGTTGCCCCCTTGAAGAGGCCTGTGAACATTGCTATCTGAATCAAAGTGTTGTTCTGTTGCTATTTCGTATATCATTTCTGTGTATTGTGAAGATTATGCTGGATATTTTACTGTTATTCTGTCATTTCTAGCATTTCATTTATGTTCTGCATATTTTATATATCTGGTATCTTGCATTATCTCTGCATGCATCGAACGTGAGGGAGAACTCTTGGGCTGCTTGTAAATTATAACCCTGAAACTTCTCAAGAAACACAACCCAACCCTGATTTTTAAGGTCTTCTCTCACATCATCACAGAGTAGCAAAGTCCGAGGGCCATTTGGCTCAATTCGGATGACCGGGGCCATGAGGGTTTGGACAAGTGAGCACGAAGGTGACCAAAATTCACTGTGAGCATGAAGGGTTTCATAAATAGAGGAAACCAGAGTGAATACCAAAGGAATAAAACTCCCCGTTACCCTAGCGCGACCAAAATGAGAGCATAAGGGGTTTCATAAACAGAAAATCGAGTGTTTTGTGTAATGAATGCCAAGAGTACAAAATGAAACCCAAGACTTTAACTTGGAATGATAGATCTGTCGATTCAAACTGCCACCTCAAACAGAGTACATGATACAATCGGGTGTGTTTGAATATCATCATTGTGTAAAGGGTGGAGTCATTATTTTCTAAGTTTATGAGAAGATGTGTTTTACAAACCAAAGCATAACGACAATTTGAAATGATTTTTTTTTTACCAAGAATTATAAATGAAACAAGCCCATAGTCTATTGCTAATCGATTCTTGGTGTATCATTCAAGTTCTCAAGATATATCTCATAATCCATGAGCAACTTAAAACAATTGTTTTATTGATATAAGATAAGCTTCAAAGCAAAAAAACATTCCTTAAGATATTTGTAAGAACATTTACCCTTCTAGAGACATAAGCCTTAGATACAATTTTAGTACAATTATAAGTTTCAATTCTTCATTCATGCTTTCAGTCATGAACGAAGCATGAAAACAAAAATAAAATAGGAACAATCGAAACACCCTTTTATAGACAAAAATTCACCTTCAAAAAGAAATGTGTATGACAAAGCATAGGCAACTACAAGAATTATTATTTGTAACTTTAAAAGGTGAAAATATTGTGGAGCTGCCAACAATGGTGATTTACTGGGAGAAGCAGTTATCTCTGCATCACCGACAAGTTCATGTTAGGACTGTGTTGGCAGCAATTATATAATTATTATTTTTATAAGCTTCCTACACAGGGTCTATGAAATTTTATTACTCTTCATGAGCATTTCTCTAAATGACAGTTGTAAATCGTCGCATTTTACCTATCATCTATTCGTGCTTCGTTTTCATGACTAAAAGCTTGAAAACTTGCAACTATTGTGACTATTTTGTTTTAAAATTTCATTGAAATCAAATGTTTATTTAATATGGGGTTCGATTCTTTTGCTAGGAAGGTCTCACCCTGTTGTGTTTTTCACCCTATCAACTCATAAACATGACCAAGAGATTGATAGTCTTGGAAAATGAAAGACCCCACCATTTGATATTGTTTGTATTGGTTTTGGTTTGATCTTTCATCACATTTCTTTCACAAAAAATTTGGTTATTCTTTTACCCAACTTTGTAATCAAAATATGATGCGCACACTTATGTCTTCAGAGTACTTTGGTCCTACCATGTACTCAAAATCAAGGTGGCATACAATGTACAAGATTCCATTACCCCTTAGCATGGTCTCGGGATTCACAAAACTCTTCACACAGGTTTTGATTAAACACCTTTCCCATTGTTTTAATCATCATAGCATGTATTGATAAAGCTCGAGGCTATGGCTCTGTTTTGTTTTTGCAAACCCTACATGTGCATTGTGTGTTAATTACCCGTTCGTTTAATATGGCTCCGGTGGTAAGGGTTGAACCGAATGGAATCCAAACCCTGCTCTCATATGAAAATGCTAGGGAAGATTTGGAAAGGAATAGTTGGCATATTTTCATCGAAAAGTTTCAGGGTTTTAATGTTCAGGTCGCCCAAGAGTTTTCCTTAACCTTTGATGGTTGTAGGGAAAAAATTGGTGATGTGCAATTGGAAGTAACCGAAGAGTTCCTAAGTCAAGCCATGAGATTGCCAACAGTTGGTCAGAAATGGTTCAAAAAAGAGAAAGTGGAAGAAGTCCCTTGGACTTTACTGTTTACCTCACGAAAAATAACCAGCTGTGATAGAGGTATGCCAATTTCGTTCTTGAAACCTAGGTGGCATGATTTAGTTTCTATAGTGAAGCAATTCATCACATGTGAGGGACTATTTAGACATGTTTTCCTATATCATTTGTGCCTTCTTATGACTTTTATTGGTTTTCCGTTGAATATGCCTTATTACCTACTTAGAAGTTTGTATAAAATGGGGAAAAGATTTAGGAAACAGAGGTCAGATTCAAGGATTTTTCATCATGTCCTGATTAAAATCATCCTCATGCATCAATTAGAGTCAAAAAAGGACTATTGGGATTTGTTCATTACGCAAAATGGTTTTGGTAACCTTGAGTTGGTAGAAGTAGATAAGCCAGTCGTTGAGGAAACCCTTGTGAACCCGACAACCTCTCTTCCATCTCCCCTGGCTTGTGATTTTTCACCTAACAACGAACATTCGATCTATCCTAAGTTCATTCAATAGGATAGTCAACCGGTTACACATCCAAAGGATTGTATTCAAACTATGAAGAAACCTACAGGAAAGAGGTTAAAAGGTAGTATTGATGTCAATTTAAAAAAAAAAAAAGCTGGTCGATTATTTTCTTGAAGTCTTCGAAATAAAATGAAACCCTGTGTAGACAATATCATCATCATTGAAGTGAACGAAAGCTCAGACTCAGAAATTGACAAATTCCTTGTTGAAGAGGACCTCGTGTCATTCGGGCTATACCCTGACCGACCCTATAACTATGTCGATAATTTGCCTCCTTGTTTGAAAGATAACCTAGAATTCCCTGGTATCCAACTCTGTGATAAATCTACCATCCGCATGGAGGATTCTGTGACCCATAATGTTGTTTGTTCTAATGCAAACTCCTTACAGTCACAATGTGATGTGTGTCAATTGTGGATCGACAGATACTATACCGATGTCCCGATTTTAAAGTCACAGGTCAAGTCTTTGAGAGACCAGGTTGATATGTTAAAAAATGAAAACAACAGGCTTGAATCCATCATCCAAGGGAAGGAGAAGCGTTTGAAAACTACATGTCATGTGATTTTCAAAAACGTAGAGGCAGCTACAACTATCGTTAATCCCAAAGTTTCTTGACATGATTTGGTTTTATGATTAGAGGTATGATTTTGTTAGCATGATTATTGTCATTCTTAAGTTAGGATATTTGGTTTAATTGAATAAACTATTTTTATTATTAATATTAGGCTGTTTTGTTTATTCAATAAAATAAGATTGCATTTGGTATTATAACTAGCAACATAATCACAAGATTTTGTAGCCAGTTAAGAAAATTCGAATTGTTTGATTTGATGACTATAAACATATATGAGATCTTCTTATTTTCTTTTGTTTTCAGGATAATTAAGGAGCCCATGATTTCAAAGATGATATGAGGCACTTTTTGAGATCTCCTAGCCATATCAATTTTGTATTTTGAGTAAACAAAATTAGACTGTTGGTAGTTTTTTGATATCTAGTGAAATCAGGGTGGTTCCATCCCCCTTTATTTTTTGAAACCAATTTGATCTTATCAACAGAAAACAGTTATGTTTCCTGAAACCTATATAAACATATCATTTTGTAAACATTGCATCATCTCAGCCTGGGGCAAGAGTATGGGCATTTTTATTCCAGACTTGAATGAAACAGAATGCACATTACAACTTTAGCTTTTCTGTATGATGTTTTGATTCAAGTTATGTTTATGTTGATTTGATAATAGATGGTGATTTCTTTCGTCGTCGTGATTTATTACGATTTGACATGATTCATTTGATATGCTTCCCATATCTTATGTTTCAGATACAATATATACACAGTGATCATCTATCAAATTTAAATTAGGAGATTCATCCTTAATTTATGTTGAATGTCTGCATGCAAGTTCTTACATGAAGATTTATCTCATCCTAATTACTTGTAAATCATTAGATCATTGTAACTGTGTCCCTTTTATGTTCTGTTATCAAAACTCAATCTCTAGTGCATTGTTTCACTTTTTTTCGGAAGAACATTACGATCCGTTGCAGATTTACTTCCCGGATAAGGTGGCTGGATATTCCCTGTTGAACAGGCATTGGATGCGTTAATAGGTTAGTCTATTATTTTATTTCATTTGTTTGTTTATTTTAGAAGTTTTATATATATGGTATGATTTCCATTACCCATAATTTTCTGTTCGATTAGACAGTTTAATGTTTGATGTCATGGGTGTATACATCTAAGAAAACAAACCAAAAAAATTAGATAGTATTTTCACTTTCTTTATTATTGTTGCTAAAGTAACCAATTTAAATTTGATTTTTTACGAGTTTAGATTAAAAATCGTGTTTTGTACAGATTGTATATAAAGTTATTGAACATATTTCAGTTAAATAAATTGTACATATATATATATATATATATATATATATATATATATAAATGTACTTATAGATTTTAGTAATTGTTATTTATTAGGTTATTGTTTTTCCTTTAGTTATTTTTTGCTTTATTTAGGACTTAGATCAGCCAACGGAGCCGCAAAAACTGTCAGAGTGAATTAATCCAAATGGCTTGGGTTAATTAGACAACCTCAGACCGAATTCACTCCTCCAATACTTTTCCCTCCAGTACTTTGAACCTGGTACTTTTCCCAACAGCCCCACAGCATCGTGTCATGGGATAAATTCGAATCCTGTTTCCTTGAGAAGTTCAGAGACGACAAGTCTCCTGAAGTTCTAGTCATGGAGCTTTCTAGTTTAAAAATGAAACCCAAAGAAAAGATAAAAGACTTTAATCAAAGGTTCCTGACACTGAAGAACCAAATCCCCACGGATTTGATGCCTGCCGAAAATCTTATTGTCACATACTACACAAAAGCCTTACATCAAAACATAGTCATTTGGGTAAAGAGGTCCAAGAAAGCCACATTGTTAGAATCCTTCGAAGAGGCGATTCAAATTGAGAAAGATATTCTCATCTTAAAAGACAATACCTGTAACAAGATAGAGACTAGTTCATCTTCCAAGAAGAAAATCGAAATTCTTCCTAGACCTCCCCAAAACAAAGCTCAACCAGAGAGCTCGGATCTAGAAAACTTATAGAAAGTCATCCAGAAGTTATCCAATCAAGTTATAGATTTGAAAAGGTCAGCTGAACAAGCTTCTTCAAGAAAAGGGCCTTACAAACCCCCTTTTAGGAAGCCTTTTCCCACAAACCGACCTAACTCAAATTCTGAAGGCCTAAATCTAGAAAGCTTACAATTTTCTATTCAAACGATCCTAGAAGCACATGATAACTTGATTCCTCCCGAGATTCTTGAAGAAGTAGATGAACAAGAGATAGTAGAAGAAGACGAATCCTCCCCAAACATTTTCGGACATTTTTCCGATAACATTTTTCAAGCTAATTTCGAAACAGTGCATCCTTACAATACCAGGAGCAAGACAACAAATAAGTATTCTTCTGAAATTGCCACTACTGTGCCTCCAAAACAGTCTAAATCAATTGAGACTAAACAAAATTCAGTGAACCCAAGTTTAGATTATGATTTGATTGAGGATCTAAAAAAACTTAGGGCTAATATTTCTATTTACGAATTATTAAAATTCCCTTTTCTTTTGCAAAAGATGCTGCAGAATATTGCGGAAAACAACAAAAACAACAATCCGAACAACAACAAAGTTGTTGAAAACAAACCCAAAACTCCTCAAAAGGCTTCCGCCAAAATGACACCCGAACCTCATGATAAAAGAGACCCTCCTGTAAAAAGTGTAACAAATATAGATAAACTGGTTTCAAGGGCTGCGATTAAAAAAAGACAAACTTCTACTGTTAATACTTGCAGAAATGTCCCTCCCTTTTTGTTGACTTTTAAAATTTTCAATAGGAATGTACATAACTGTATGGTAGATTCAGGTGCATCATCTAACGTAATTCCTTGGTCTGTCTGTCAAAAAATTAATGTCGAAGTTCAACCGTCCAGCTTGAAAATTATCCAGCTTGATCGAACTAGTGTTAAAGTGATAGGCGAATTAAAAATTGTGCTTGTCAGATTATCATCTAATCCTAAAGTCCATCAAGTGATTGATATTATTGTTGTAGATATCCCAGAAGTATATGGTTTGTTTTTAAGTAGATATTGGTAAGAACGATTACATGGCTATTTTGCAATGGATTGGTCTCACTTATGGCTGTCTGAGAATGGAAAGCCTGACAGAATCAAGGTAAATCATGAACGTTATCTTAAGTTCACGGTAACGGATTTAAATGATTCCAATGAACCATTCACTGTAATGTTTTCTAGATTATTCTAACTTGAACTCGTTCACATGACAGAGATAACTGCTTCTCCAAGCATGTCGCCATTGTTGGTAGTGATTATATAATTATTATTTTTATAAGATTCCTACACAGGGTCTATGAAATTTTATTACTTTTCATGAGAATTTCTCTAAACGACAGTTGTAAATTGTCACATTTTACCTATCATCTATTCGTGCTTCATTTTCATGACTGAAAGCATGGAAAATTGCAACTATCGTGACTATTTTGTTTTAAAATTTCATTGAAAGCAAATGGTTTATTTAATATGGAGTTCGATTCTTTTGCTAGGAAGGTATCACCCTGTCAACTCATAAACATGAACAAGAGATTGATAGTCTTGAAAAATGAAAGACCCCGCCATTTGATATTATTTGTATTGATTTTGGTTTGATCTTTCATCACATTTCTTTCACAAAACTTTTGGTTATTCTTTTACCCAACTTTGTAATCAAAATATGATGCACGCACTTATGTCTTCAGAGTACTTTGGTCCTAGCATGTACTCAAAACCAAGGTGGCATACAATGTACAGGTTTCCATTACCCCTTAGCATGGTCTCGGGCTTCACAAAACCCTTCACATGTGTTTTGATTAAACACCTTTCCCATCGTTTGAATCATCACAACATGTATTGATAAATCTCGGGGCTATGGCTCTGTTTAATTTTTGCAAACCCTACCTGTGCGTTGTGTGTTAATTACCCATCCATTCAGTATGGCTCTAGTGGTAAGGGTTGAATCAAATGACATCCAAACCCTGCTCTCATATGATAATGCTAGGGAAGATTTGGAAAGGAATGGTTGGCATATTTTGATCGAAAAGTTTCAGGGTTTTAATCTTCAGGTCGCCCAAGAATTTTCCTTAACCTTTGATGGTTGTAGGAAAAAATCGGTCATGTGCAATTGGAAGTAACCGAAGAGTTCCTAATTCAAGCCTCGGGATTGCCAGCGGTTTTTCAGAAATGGTTCAAAAACGTGGAAGTGGAAGAAGTCCCTTGGACTTTACTGTTTACCTCACGAAAAATAACCAGTTGTGATAGAGGTATGCCAATTTTGTTCTTGAAATATAGGTGGCATGATTTACTTGCTGTAGTGAAGCAATTCATCACATGTGAGGGACGATTCAGACTTATTTTCCTATATCATTTACGCTTACTTATGAGTTTTATTGGTATTCTATTGAATATGCCTTATTACCTACTGAGAAGTCTGTATAAAATGGGGAAAAGATTTAGGAAACAAAGGTTAGATTCAAGTCTTTTTCATCATGGCCTGATTAATATCATCTTCATGCATCAATTAGAGTCACAAAATGACTATTGGGATTCGTTCATTACATGAAATGGTTTTGGTAACCCTAAGTTGGGAGAAGTAGATAAGACAATCGTTGAGGAAACCCTTGTGAACTTGACGGCCTCTCTTCCATCTCCCCTGGCTTGTGATTTTTCCCCTAACATTGAACCTTCGAGCTACCCTAAGTTCATTCAATAGGACATTCAACCGGTTACACATCCAAAGGATTGTATTAAAACTGTGAAGAAACCTACAGGAAAGAAGTTAAAAGGTAGTGTTGATGTCAATTTAAAAAACAAAAGAGTTGGTCGGTTAATTTATCGAAGTCTTCAAAATAAAACAAAACCCTGTGCAAACATGATCAACATGATTAAAGTAAGCGAAAGCTCAGACTCATAAATTGACAAATTCCTTGCTGAAGAGGACCCCGTGTCATTCGGGCTATACCCTGACCGACCCTATAACTATGTCGATAATTTGCCTCCTTGTTTGAAAGATAACCCATAATTCCCTGTTATCCAGCTCTGTGATAAATCTACCATCCACATGGAGGATTCTCCGAACCATAATGTTGTTCGTTCTAATGCAAACTCCTTACAGTCACAATGTGATGTGTGCCGATCATGGATTGACAGATACTATACCGATGTTCCACTTCTAAAGTCACGTGTCAAGTCTTTGAGAGACCAGGTTGATATGTTAAAAAATGAAAACAACAGGCTTGAATCCATCTTCCAAGGGAAGGAGAAGCATTTGAAAACTATAGGTCATGTGATTTTCAAAAACGTAGAGGCAACTACAACTATCGTTACTTCCAAAGTTTCTTGACATGATTTGGTTTTATGATTAGAGGTATGATTTTGTTAGCATGATTATTGTCATTCTTAAGTTAGGATATTTCGTTTGATTGAATAAACTATTTTTATTATTAATATTAGGCTATTTTTTTTATTCAATAAAATAAGATTGCATTTGCTATTATAACTAGCTACAGAATCGCAAGATTTTGTAGCCAGTTAAGAAAATTCGAATTGTTTGATTTGATGACAGAAAACATATATGAGATCTTCTTATTTTCTTTTGTTTTCAGGATAATTAAGGAGACCATGATTTCAAAGATGATATGAGACACTTTTTGAGATCTCCTAGCCATATCAATTTTGTATTTTGAGTAAACAAAATTACACTGTTGGTAGTTTTTTGATATCTAGTGAAATCAGGGTGGTTGCATCCCCCTTTATTTTTTGAAACCAATTTGATCTTATCAACAGGAAACAATTATGTTTCCTGAAACCTATATAAACATATCATTTTTTAAACATTGCATCATCTCAGCCTGGGGCAAGAGTATGGGCGTTTTTATTCCAGATTTGAATGAAACAGAATGCACGTTACAACTTTAGCTTTTCTATATGATGTTTTGATTCAGGTTATGTTTATGTTGATTTTATAATAGATGGTGATTTCTTTCGTCATCTTTATTTATTACCATTTGACATTATTCATTTTATATGATGCCGATATCTTATGTTTCAGATACAATATATACATAGTGATCATCTATCCGATTTAAATTAGGAGATTCATCTCTAATTTTTGTTGAATGTCTGCATGCAAGTTCTTACAGGAAGATTTATCTCATCATAATTACTTGTAAATCATTAGATCACTATAACTGTGTCCCTTTTATGTTATGTTATCAAAACTCAATCTCCAGCTCATTGTTTCACTTTTGTTCGGAACAACATTACGATCCATTACAGGTTTACTTCCCGGATAAGGTGGCTAGATATTCCCTGTTGAATAGGCATTGGATGCGTTAATAGGTTAGTCTGTTATTTTATTTCATTTGTTTGTTTATTTTAGAAGTTTTATATATATGGTATGATTTCCATTACCTATAATTTTATGTTCGATTAGACAATTTAATGTTTGATGTAATTAATGTATACATCTAAGAAAACAAACCAAAAACATTAGATAGTATTTTCACTTTCTTTATTATTGTTGCTAAAGTAACCAATTTACATTTGATTTTTTACGAGTTTAGATTAAAACTCGTGTTTTGTACAGATTGCATTTAAAGTTATTGAACATATTTTAGTTAAATAAATTGTACATATATATATTTAAATGTACTTATAGATTTTAGTAATTGTTATTTATTAGGTTATTGTTTTTCCTTTAGTTATTTTTTTCTTTCTTTAGGACTTAGATTGGCCAACAGAGCCGCAAAACCCATCAAAGTGAATTAATCCAAATGGCTTGGGTTAATTAGACAACCCCGGACCGGATTCACTCCTCTAGTTGATGAGCGGTGAATTTCTCCTATCAACAAATGGCGCTAGAAGGAGGGTCTTAAAACTATTAATGGCACGAGGAGGTCGCAAGACTCCTCCCCCACCTACCCGCTCACCTATAGTAAATAGAAGTTGTTTAGATGAAAACATTGTCCCTCAAATAGCAACCACATCAAACGACGATCCACAGATCACCATTGACCCAGTAAATCCAAATCCCTCAGGTGGCGACATACAAGAAATTGTTCGTCAATCCCTCATAAGAATGCATAGTGCCTTAGCCCGTATCAGACAACTAGGTCGACCTTTGAACCAACCATTAGAATTCTATGATATTAGAGAGAAACTTGAATGTAATGATCTTACCTTAAACCCTACAGATCCAGATCATATCCTCACTCCTGCAGCAGGAGGATCTGGTATTCCACCATCACCGCCCACTTCATCTCCTTCTTCTTCTAGATAAGAATCATCAGACGAAGGCAGTTCTTCATCCCGGCCTTCGACACCCCCCACACCTATGAAAATCCAAAAAATCCCGCAAAAACTTGGCTCTACCAAGATGCAGTGGCCATACCTAGTCCCCATCATCCTTTGCCTAAACATTCAGAGAAATGGCTCCCTAAATTTGACCCAGACTCCAAGCAGATCGTTGAATATCACATCAAAAAGTTTATGCTAGCCATTAGGCTCCGTAGTGTTGAGAATGAAGATGTAGTGTGCATATTGTTTCCCTACACCTTTGAAGGCAATGCCTCTACCTGGTACTTTTCCCAACAACCCCACACCATCGTGTCATGGGATAAATTCGAATCTTGTTTCCTTGAGAAGTTCAGAGACGACAAGTCTCCTGAAGTTCTAGTCATGGAGATTTCTAGTTTAAAAATGAAACCCAAAGAAAAGATAAAAGACTTTAATCAAAGGTTCTTGACACTAAAGAACCGAATCCCCACAGATTTGATGCCTGTCGAAAATCTGATTGTCACATACTACACGAAAGCCTTACATCAAAACATAGTCATTTGGGTAAAGAGGTCCAAGAAAGCCACATTGTTAGAAGCCTTCGAAGAGGCGAGTCAAATCGAGAAAGATATTCTTATCTTAAAAGACAATACCTGTAACGAGATAGAGACTAGTTCATCCTCCAAGAAGAAAATCAAAATTCTTCCTAGACCTCCCCGAAACAAAGCTCAACCAGAGAGTTTGGATCTAGAAAACTTACAAAAATTCGTCCAGAAGTTATCCAATCAAGTTATAGATTTGAAAAGGTCGGTTGAAGAAGCATCTTCAAGCAAAGGGCCTTACAAACCTCCTTTTAGGAAGACTTTTCCCATAACCAACCTAACTCAAATTCTGAAGGCCTAAATCTAGAAAGCTTACAATTTTCTATTCAAACAATCCTAGAAGCACATGATAACTTGATTCCTCTTGATATTCCTGAAGAAGTAGCCGAACAAGAGATAGTAGAAGAAGACGAATCCTCCCCAAACATTTTTGGACATTTTTCCGATAGCATTTTTCAAGCTAATTTCGAAATAGTGCATCCTTACAATACCAAGAGCAAGACAACAAATAAGTCTTCTTCTGAAATTGCAACTACTGTGCCTCCAAAACAATCTAAATCAATTGAGACTAAACAGAATTCATGGAACCCAATTTTAGATTATGATTTGATTGAGGATCTAAACAAACTTAGGGCTAATATTTATGTTTACAAATGATTAAAATTCCCTTTTCTTTTGCAAAAGATGCTGCAAAATATTGCGGAAAACAACAAAAAAAACAATCCGAAAAGCAACAAAGTTGTTGAAAACAACCCCAAAACTCCTCAAAAGGCCTCCACCAAAATGACACCCAAACCTCATGATAAAAGAGACCCTCCTGTAAAAAGTGTAACACATATAGATAAACTAGTTTCAGGGGTTGCGATTAAAAAACAACAAACTTCTACCGTTAATACTCACAGAAATGTCCCTCCCTTTTTGTTGACTTTTGAAATTTTCAATAGGAATGTACATAATTGTATGGTAGATTCAGGTGCATCATCTAACGTAATGCCTTGGTCTGTCTGTCAAAAAATTAATGCCAAAGTTCAACCGCCTAGCTTGAAAATTATCCAGCTTGATCGAACTAGTGTTAAAGTGATAGGCGAATTAAAAAATGTGCTTATCAGATTATCATCTAATCCTAAAGTCCATCAAGTGATTGATATCATTGTTGTAGATATCCCAGAAGTATATGGTTTGTTTTTAAGTAGAGATTGGTTAGAACAATTACATGGCTATTTTGCAACGGATTGGTCTCACTTGTGGCTGCCCGAGAATGGAAAGCCTAACAGAATCAAGGTAAATCGTGAATGTTATCTTAAGTTCATGGTAATTGATTTAAATGATCCCAATGAACCATTCACTTATTTTGCCAATTCGCCTGAAATACAAGGGATGGACACTTTTTTCGGCAATTTCATGACTGAAACTTCTACCATCATTGACCCAGAACAACAATCTAAAATTATGACATGCACACAGTCAACAACCTTCTCTCAGTGGTCACATGCACCTGACGAAAATCAAATATGGTCTCTTTACTTCGATGGGTCAAAATCTAAGGAAGAAGCTGGTGTAGGGTCCGTGCTCATTGATCTAGCAGGTAACAAGACTTTGATTTCTTGCCGGTTAGAATTCAAATGTACAAACAACACGACCGAATATGAGGCACTCCTACAAGGTCTCAGAAAAGAACTAGATTTAAACATTTAGAATTTGATTGTTTTTGGTGATTCAAAAATAGTGGTTAGACAGGTAAAATATTCTATCCACTGTTTATCTCCGCACCTAAAAATCTATCAGACTGAGGTATGGAATTTGATGAACAATTTTTCTGCGTTTAACATAAATTCTATTCCTAGATCGAATAATTCTGAAGCTGATTTGTTAGCTAACGTCGCTTCAAAAAAAATTTCTGCAGAAGGCCTATCTCCGAATGCATTTTCCGTCAAATTCTTGTTTAGACCGTCCGTCTCGGATGACATCACAAATTCGAGAGTCTTCAATGACGATCAACAGATCATCAATTTTCTGCATATGGAATAAACTTTCTAGGGTGCAGTGATCGATGAAGGTACCCATGACGAAAATCTTCATGACTTTACGGTAATACCAGATCTAAGATCCCCAGAATCTGCATCAGACATGGTAAACTCTATCCTGAAATCTGTGGTTAGGTTAGAAAATTTTTAGGATCTTCACGATAAGTTCAGAAAATTAGTGAATTGTAAAACGAATAGTTCCTCCTTGACACATGAAAAAGTAAATTTGGGAACTAAAGACAACCCACAGTGCATCAGTTTGGGGTTGGGGTGTTCTGAGCAAGAAAAGGTAGAATTTATTAAGTTGTTTAAGGAATTTAAAGATGTTTTTGCCTGGTCATACGACGACCTAAAAACCTTTGATCCTAACATCATACAACACATTACTCCCATGAAACCCCAGACCTAACCTTTTCAACAAAAGTTAAGGAATATGCACCCAAAACTCGAACCAACAGTCAAGAAGGAATTAAACAAACTCCTGAACGCTAAAATAATATTCCCAGTAAGGCACACACAATGGGTCTCTAATCTTTTCCCTGTCAGAAAGAAGAGTGGTGAAATCCGACTATGTGTCGATTTCTGAAATCTTAACCGAGTGTCTGATAAAGACAACTACCCTGTCCCTCCCGTGGAACAAATCCTTCAACAAGTATCTAGTTCTGAAAGATTATCCTTGTTGGATGGATTTTTAGGGTATAACCAAGTTCTTATGTCTCCCCCAGACCAACTCAAAACTACTTTCCGTACCCCATGGGGCACCTACGCTTATAGAAAGATGCCCTTTGGGCTCATAAATGCCAGTGCCACTTTTCAGAGAGCGATGGATATTTCTTTCTGCAGCTTAATCAATCAATTTGTAGTAGTTTACCTAGATGATGTCACTGTCTTCTAAAAAAAAAAGGAGATCATCTAGCTCATTTAAAATCTGTTCTGCTGCGATGTCGTAAGTACGACATTTCTTTAAATCCTAAAAAAATTGTCTTCGCAATAGAACAAGGTAATCTCCTCAGATTCATTGTATCAAATTAAGGGATGATTATCGACCCTGAAAGGACCCAATTCATTTCGAAACTGCCCCCTCCCTCGTCAAAAAAGTCCATGCAATCTTTCTTTGGACATATAACTTTGTTAAGAGATTCATCCCCAACTTTTCAGAAATGGTGAGGCCATTACAAAACTTAATAAAAAAAGATGTACAGTACCATTGGGGACCTTTAGAAAGTCAGGATTTTGATTCAATAAAAAAGGCCATAATAGACGCTCCTTCTCTAATGAGCCCCGATTTTTCACGAGACTTCACCCTTTACACGTTTGCCTTCGACCGATCTTACGTTGTTGTCCTAACTCAAAAGAACGTTGAAAACAATGAAGTCCCAATTTCCTTTATGAGCTCAGCCTCCAAGGGAGAAGAACTTAATTACCCAGCAGTAGATCAACAAGCTTATGCTATTTTTAAAGTAGTAAAACACTTTCAATATTATCTGTCGAAATCTAGGATGAAAATCATTGTCCCTTACCCGGCTGTTAGAAATTTGTTAGTACATAAAGAACTAGGTGAAAAAAGGGCAAACTGGGTCACATCCTTACAAGAATATGACATAGAAATCACCCTAGCACAAATTGTTAGAGGCCAAGGTTTATGCAGGTTGGTCACCGATTCAGCTATAGGACAGTAAAATGAAACTGATATGTTAAATATAGATTAGCACCATCAAAATCAAATCCATTGTGCACAAAACCTTGTTAGTTCCTGGTACGACGACATCAAATTTTGTCTTATACACGGATCAACTCCCCGTCACCTTGATCCCCCAAAAAGGAGAGCACTAAGATTAAAATCTGCTTCTTTTCAGTTGATTAATGGTATTTTGTTTCGCCAAAATTTCGATGGAATACTTATGCATTGTCTTGAAAAAGATGAAGCAGAAAAAGTGTTATTGGAGTTACATGCATGGGAAGCTGGTGGGCATTTCAGTGGAGACACCACCGCCGACAAAGTATTAAGAGTTTCTTATTACTGGCCAACCCTTTTCAAAGACGCTCATGCCTTATGTCGCATGTGTGTGATTTGTCAAAAGGCATCTGGACGGATATAGAAACCAACATTCCCTTTGTAACCAGTTTCGGTAGACTCCCCTTTTCAGTAGTGGGGCCTGGATATTATAGGCCCAATCAATCTGGCATCCTTGCAGTAGCATAAATACATCATAACAGCCACATATTATTTCACCAGGTGGTCCGAGGCTGCCCCATTAAAAGCTGTAAATACCAGCCAGGTAATATCCTTCCTGAATTCAAATATTATCACTTGTTTTGGTATCCCTGAATGCCTGGTATTTGACAATGCTTCCTATTTTGCATCTCTTGAAATGAGAAATTTTTCTCTGGAAAAAGGAATAAAATTAAAGTACTTCACTAGTTATTACCCCCAAGGCAATGGTTTGGTGGAATCAATTAATAAAAATATGATCAAAATTATCAAGAGAACGGTCTCTGAAAACCATAACAACTGTCATAACGCATTGTTGAATGCAATCTGGGCTGACAGAGTAACTCCTAAAACTATTGTGGGTAACTCACCTTTCTTTCTTGTTTATGACAGGGAAGTGATTCTTCCACCGCATGTCCTTCTTCCATCTCTACAGTTATCGCAGAAGGTATAGGAAGAATACTGTCCCCCCCTGGAGAGTCGAATTAACGCTTTGTTAAAGTTAGAGGAAGTAAGGTCTCAAGCTAAATGAAAATTGGATTAACATCAACTCATTGTTAAAAACTGGTTTGATTCCAATTCTGCCTCTAACATAAATATTGAGGTAGGCGACCTTGTCCTTAAGTGGGACAAACCTCATGAGGGAAAAGGAGAGCATACTAAGTTTCAGAACTTGTGGTTGGGACCATTTTTAATTGCTGAGAAACTGGGTCCCAGTTCTTTTCGCTTGGAAATTTTAGAGGGACAGCCAGACACCTTCCCAGTGAATGGCCAAGCTCTCAGAAAGTACTTCACCCGATGACGCTCCTATACACCTTTGTAAATACTTTATTTTTTGTTTTACTTGCTGTTTGTTTTTCTTTATTGGGTTTGTTTTGGTTCTTATCTCTGCTTATTGGTCTTTCTTTTGAAACACACATGCCTACACCATGGGATAGCTCAGAAAAAGAAAAAAGAAAAACTTCCCCTCGAAAATGACTGCTGAAAGTTGTCAAAACATCAATTGTTGTATTTCTCTGAAATTGTAGCCTTGTTAAAGATGACTTTTGTTTGAAAAGTGTTTTCTTGGTTTCAATCTGCAATTGAAAGTACTCACGACCATCTATAAAAATTCTTTTTACGTTGTCCCTATTCTTTAAGAGAACAACTCAACGATGTATCCCTATTCTTGAAAGTCAGTTTTATTAATAAACTATTTCTAGATCTTGATGGACAACTACAAATTTTGTTTCGAGGTCTGTGACATATCAAGATGTGTTAAAAAACTAGAATTTTCAGTGTCACCCCGCTCTATTGAATATCCTTAAAAACTATAATATAAACTTTCAGAGAGTTGTGGGAAGTGCTTGTAAACCCGTCGGGACACTGAACAGGTCTGCCAGCAGCGGGTAAATGCATGCATGATGCCAAGATAACTTTGTCGGGGTACTGAACAGGCCCGCTGGCAGCGAAGTAATGTCAGGTAAAAGAAAATTCTCAGATATGGATTATGTTTTGACCTTAAACGACCTTCATTCTGATCTGGAATTTCTTGACAAGATATAGATATCAGAGTGGGTTAATTGACATCCCTGTCGAGGCTATGGATGCCTGCTGGTAGCAGCGACCCCATCAACAATATTGAATATTTTAACTCAACATCGTGGCTCTCTTTTGCCAAGATTGTCACCAGTTTTCGTTTCTTTAAAAAGTAAAAGTTGTCTAAAACCGGACTGCGTTATGATTATTTGAGATGTTCAAACATCTTTTTGGTTGTTTTCGATTCGAATTTTTCCAGATTATTCTAACATGAACTAGTTCGTATGACAGAGATAACTGCTTCTCCCAGCATGTCTCCAATGTTGGCAGTGATTATATAATTATTATTTTTATAAGCTGCCTACACAGGGTCTATGAAATTTTATTACTCTTCATGAGCACTTCTCTAAATGATAGTTGTAAATCATCGCATTTTACCTATCATCTATTCGTGCTTCGTTTTCATGACTGAAAGCATGAAAACTTGCAACTATTGTGACTATTTTGTTTTAAAATTTCATTGTGAGCAAATGGTTTATTTAATATGGAATTTGATTCTTTTGCTAGGAAGGTATCACCTTGTTGTGTTTTTCACACTGTCAACTCATAAACATGAACACAAGATTGATAGTCTTGACAAATGAAAGACCCCACCATTTGATATTGTTTGTATTGATTTTGGTTTGATCTTTCATCACATTTCTTTCACAAAACTTTTGGTTATTCTTTTACCCAACTTTGTAATCAAAATATGATGCGCACACTTATGTCTTCAGAGTACTTTGGTCCTAGCATGTACTCAAAACCAAGGTGGAATACAATGTACAGGTTTCCATTACCCCTTAGCATGGTCTCGAGCTTCACAAAACCCTTCACATGCGTTTCGATTAAACACCTCGCCCATCGTTTGAATCATCACAACATGTATTGATAAAGTTCAGGGCTATGGCTCTGTTTCATTTTCACAAACCCTACCTGTGCATTGTGCGTTAATTACCCATCCATTCAGTATGGCTCCGATGGTAAGGGTTGAATCGAACGACATCCAAACCCTGCTCTCATATGATAATGCTAGGGAAGATTTGGAAACGAATGGTTGGCATATTTTCATCGAAAAGTTTCAGGGTTTTAATCTTTAGGTTGCCCAAGAGTTTGCCTTAACATTTGATGGTTGTAGGGAAAAAATCGGTGATGTGCAATTGGAAGTAACCGAAGAGTTCCTAAGTCAAGACACGGGATTTCCAGCGGTTGGTCATAAATGGTTCAATAATGTGAAAGTGGAAGAAGTCCCTTGGACTTTACTGTTTACCTCACGAAAAATAACCAGTTGTGATAGAGGTATGCCAATTTCGTTCTTGAAACCTAGGCGGCATGATTTACTTGCTGTAGTGAAGGAATTCATCACATGTGAGGGATGATTCAGACTTGTTTTCCTATATCATTTACGCCTGCTTATGAGTTTTATTGGTTTTCCGTTGAATATGCCTTATTACCTACTGAGAAGTCTGTATAAAATGGGGAAAAGATTTAGGAAACAGAGGTCAGATTCAATTATTTTTCATCATGGCCTGATTAATATCATCCTCATGCATCAATTAGAGTCACAAAATTATTGTTGGGATTCGTTCATTACGCGAAATGGTTTTGGTAACCCTAAGTTGGGAGAAGTAGATAAGCCAGTCGTTGAGGAAACCCTTGTGAATCCGACGACCTCCCTTCCATCTCCCTTGGCTTGTAATTTTTCCCCTAACAATAAACCTTCGAGCTACCCTATGGTCATTCAACAGTACATTCAACCAGTTACACATCCAAAGGATTGTATTAAAACTGTGAAGAAACCTACAGGAAAGAAGTTAAAAGGTAGTGTTGATGTCAATTTTAAAAACAAAAGAGCTGGTTGGTTAATTTCTCAAAGTATTCGAAACAAAACGAAACCCTATATAGACACGATCAACATGATTGAAGTGAGTGAAAGCTCAGACTCAGAAATTGACAAATTCCTTGCTGAAGAGGACCCCGTGTCATTCGGGCTATACCCTGACCGACCCTATAACTATGTTGATAATTTGCCTCGTTTGAAAGATAACCCGGAATTCCCTAGTATCCAGCTTTGTGATAAATCTACCATCATCGTGGAGGATTCTCTGACCCATAATGTTGTTCGTTCTAATGCAAACTCCTTACAGTCACAATGTGATGTGTCTCGATCGTGGATCGACAGATACTATACCGATGTCCCGCTTCTACAATCACGGGTCAAGTCTTTGAGAGACCAGGTTGATATGTTAACAAACTAAAACAACATGCTTGAATCCATCATCTAAGGGAAGGAGAAGAATTTGAAAACTACAGGTCATGTGATTTTCAAAAATGTAGAGGCAGCTACAACTATCGTTAATTCCAAAGTTTTTTGACATGATTTGGTTTTATGATTAGAGGTATGATTTTGTTAGCATGATTATTTTCATTCTTAAGTTAGGATATTTGGTTTAATTGAATAAACTATTTTTATTATTAAGATTAGGCTGTTTTGTTTATTCAATAAAATAAGATTGCATTTACTATTATAACTAGCTACAGAGTCGCAAGATTCTGTAGCCAGTTAAGAAAATTCGAATTGTTTGATTTGATGACATAAAACATATCTGAGATCTTCTTATTTTATTTTGTTTTCAGAATAATTAAGGAGCCGATGATTTCAAAGATGATATGAGGCACATTTTGAGATCTCCTAGCCATATTAATTTTGTATTTTGAGTAAACAGAATTAGACTATTGGTAGTTTTTTGATATCTAGTGAAATCAGGGTGGTTGCATCCCCCTTTATTTTTTGAAACCAATTTGATCTTATCAAGAAGAAACAGTTATGTTTCGTGAAACCTATATAAACATATAATTTTGTAAACATTGCATCATCTCAGCCTGGGGCAAGAGTATGGCCATTTTTATTCCAGACTTGAATGAAACAAGATGCACGTTACAGCTTTAGCTTTTCTGTATGATGTTTTGAGTCAGGTTATGTTTATGTTGATTTGATAATAGATGGTGATTGATTTCGTCGTCATGATTTATTACGATTTGACATGATTCATTTTATATGCTGCCCATATCTTATGTTTTAGATACAATATATACACAATGATCATCTATCCAATTTAAATTAGGAGATTCATCTCTAATTTCTGTTGAATGTCTGCATGCAAGTTCTTGCAGGAAGATTTATCTCATCGTAATTACTTGTAAATCATTAGATCACTATAACTGTGTCCCTTTTATGTTCTGTTATCAAAACTCAATCTCCAGTGCATTGTTTCTCTTTTGTTCAGAAAAACATTACGATCCGTTGCAGGTTTACTTCCCGGATAAGGTGGCTGGATATTCCCTGTTGAACATGCATTGGATGTGTTAATAGGTTAGTTTGTTATTTTATTTCGTTTGTTTGTTTATTTTAGAAGTTTTATATATATGGTATGATTTCCATTACCTATAATTTTCTGTTCAATTAGACAGTTTAATGTTTGATTTCATGGGTGTATACATCTAAGAAAAAAAACCAAAAAAATTAGATAGTATTTTCACTTTCTTTATTATTGTTGCTAAAGTAACCAATTTACATTTGATTTTTTACAAGTTTAGATTAAAACTCGTGTTTTGTACAGATTGTATATAAAGTTATTGAACATATTTTATTTAAATAAATTGTACATATATATATTTAAATGTACTTATAGATTTTAGTAATTGTTATTTATTAGGTTATTGTTTTTCCTTTAGTTATTTTTTTCTTTCTTTAGGACCTAGATCGGCCAACGGAGCCGCAAAACCTGTCGAAGTGAATTAATCCAAACGGCTTGAGTTAATTAGACAACCCCGGACTGGATTCACTCCTTTAGTTGACGAGCGGTCAATTTCACTCGTCAATAGACTGCTTAGAATGATTACGGATCAAAGATAGTTGAAGAACATCAAGCATTCCAAGGATCATTACACAGTCCATTTTTAGATATATTCCTTTTCAAATGAAATCCGGTGAGAAAATTTAAAAATGAGAGCAACAATATTCAAGTCAATGGATCTGACACTGTTGACATGGCCACTGCTGCCAGCAAGCATCCATAGCCTCAATAGGGATGTCAATTAACCCACTCTGACGCCTCTACTCTGTCCATGAAATTTCAATTAAAAATGAAGGACGCTTATGACCAATATCAAAATTTATACCTGAGCATTTTCTTTAACCTGACATTGCTTCGCTGCCAGCAGTCCTTTTTAGTACCCCTTCGAAGTTTTCTTGGCATTATTTATGCATTTACCCACTACCAGCAAACCTTTTCAGTATCCCGACGGGTTCACAAAAACTTCCCACAACTCTTGAGAAATTGTTTACAATTTGATATAATTTTAAAGATATTCAAAAGAGCGGGGTGATGCTGAAAATTCTAGTCTTTAGAACACTTGTTATTTTTCAGCCTTTAATTTTCTGCTTATTTACCTTCATTATGATTTGAAGTTAGTTTCCTTATGAAACCAATTTTTCAAGGACAGGAATACATACTTGAGTTGCTTTCTTTAAAAGCTGGGACAACGTAAGAAGCCTTAAAGATGATCGTGTCTGCTCATAATTATAAAGTGAGAGTAGGAAGTCTGTTTCAAACATAAATTTTCTTTAGTTAGTCTGTGTTTCAACAATTCATAGCATTGATTCTCTTGAGAGGACCTTAATCGTTGCTTCATAATGATGCATTCTAGCTCCCCTCCATGAACTAAACGGTGACATAGACATAAATTTAACCAAAAAGCAGTGAAAACAAACAAGACTAAAATAACCAAAATATGAAAATAAAATAAATCAAAACAGAAAAATATGTACAAAAGGTGGATCTGGAACTATCACAAAAAGTACCTTTTGAGAGCTTGACCATTCACCGGGAAGGTGTCTGGCTGTCCCTCTAAATTCTGTAGGCGGAAAGAGCCGAGACCTAGTTTTTTAGCGATTAAGAAAGGTCCCAACCACAGGTTTTGGAACTTGGTATGTTCCCCTTTTCCCTCATGAGGTTTATCTCATTTGAGAACCAGATCTCGTATCTCGAAGTTCATATCCAAATCAGAGTTTGAATTGAACCATCTTTTAACAATATGATGATGTTGATCCAGTCTCTCTTTTGCTTGTGTTATTACTTCCTCTAATTTCAGCAAAGCATTAATTCGACTTTCAAGAGGACAATCTTCTTCCTGAATTGTTTGTGATAATTGCAGAGAGGGAAGTAGAACATGAGGAGGGAGAATCACTTATCTTCCGTAGAAGAGAAATAAAGGAGAATTACCAATATAAGTTTTTGGTGTCACCCTATCAGCCTAGAGCGCGTTAGAAAGTGCGTTGTGCCAGTTTTTGTGGTTTGCGGAAACTGTCCTCTTGATGATTTTGATCAGTTTTTTATTTGTTGATTCTGTTAAGCCATTTCCTTGGAAGTAATAACTGGTAAAATATTTCAGTTTTATCCCTTTTCCAAAGAAAAAACACTCATATCGAGTGACGAAAAGTAGGAAGCATTATCGAATACCAAACACTCAAGAATACCGAATCAAGTAATGATGTTTGAATTAAGGAAATATATTACCTGACTAGTCTTTACCACTTTTAGTGGTGCATCTTCAGACCATCTGGTAAAATAATCCATTGTTGTAATGATGTACTTATGTTGCGAGGAAGTGGGGTTAATCGGCCCTATAATGTCAAGACCCCACTATTGAAAAGGAGAATCTACCGAAACAGGATGAAAAGGAAATGCTACCTTCTGAACTCGTCCAACAACCTTTTGGCAGATTATGCATTTATGACATAATGCATGGGCATCTTTGAACAATATGGGACAATAGTACCCAGATCTTAATACTTTGTGAGCAGTGGTGTCTCCACCGAAGTTCCCACCATCTTCACCTGCATCTAGTTTAGACAATACTTTCTCTATTTCATCTTTTTCCAAACAATGCATGAGGATGTTATCAAAATTTATACGGAATACTACGCCATTTACCAGATGGAAAGGTGCAGATTTTAGTCTTAATGCTCTTCTCTTTTTTGGATAGAGATGGTGAGGAGAAGAACCATGTGTTAGATAAAACTTAATGTCATCAAACCAATAATTAGAAACAACTTGTGTACAACAGGTTTGATTTTGACTATGTTGATTTACATCTAAGACATTAATTTGACTCTGTTGCTCTTCAATTGAATCAACCACTAGTTTGCATAGACCTTGACCTCTGACAATTTGTTCAAGGGTAATATCGAGGTCATACTCTTGTAACGATGTCATCCAGTTTGCCTGTTTTTCACCCAATTCGTTTTGTACTAATAAGTTTCTGACAGTAGGATAAGGCACAATGACTTTAGTTCTGGATTTCAGCAAATATGATAAAAAATGTTTTACTGCTTTGAAAACTGCATAAGCTTGTTGATCTACAACCGAGTAATTAATCTCTTCTCCTTTGAAGGCTAAGCTCATAAAGGAAATGGGGGTTTCATTTCTTTCAGTATTCTTTTGTGTCAACACAATGGCATAAGATCGATCAGAGGTGAAAGTATAAAGGGTGAAATCTTGTGAAAAATCAAGACTCATTAAGGAAGGAGCCTCCACTATGGATTTTTTGATGGAATCAAAAGATTGATTTTCCTGAGGTCCCCAATGATACTGAACATCCTTTTTAATTAAGTTTTTCAATGGCCTTACCATTTTTGAAAAACTTAGGACAAACCTTCTGACAAAATTGATCTACCTTAAAAAATATTCCATAGAGTTTTTGGAGGAAGGGGGAGGAAGTTTGACAATGGATTGATTTATTTCAGGATCGATGATCATCCCATCACTGGATACTATGAATCTGAGAATTTTTCTTTGTTCTACTGCAAAGATAGACTTCTTAGGGCTTAGGGATATTCCATACTTACAACATCGTTGTAGGACAGACTTAGGGTGAGACAAGTGATCTTTCTTATTTTTGGAGTAAATAGTAACGCCATCAAGATAGACCACTACGGATTGATTGATGAGACCACGAAAATCAATATCCATTTCTCTCTGAAAAGTGGCCCCAGCATTGATAAGCCCAAAAGCAATTTTCCTGTAGGCATAAGTACCCCATGGGGTACGAAAAGTGGTTTTTCACTGTTCTAGGGGAGACATGAGGATCTGGTTGTATCCCAAAAAACCTTCTAGTAGTGATAGTCTTTCAGAACCAGATACCTGCTGAAGAATTTGTTCCATTGGAGGAACATGATAATTGTCTTTGTCAGACGCTCAGTTCAAGTTCCGAAAATCGACACAAAGTCGAATTTCACCACTTTTCTTCCTTACAAGGACGAGGTTAGACACCCATTGTGTGTGTCTTAATGGAAAGATTATATTTGCATTCAATAATTTATTTAGTTCTTTCTTGACTATCGGTTCCATCTTAGGGTGCATTTTCTCATCTTCTGCTGAAAAGTTTGAGTCTGGGGTTTCATGGGGATGATATGTTGTATTATGTTAGGGTCAAAAGTTTTCAAATCATCGTATGTCCAAGCAAAGACATCCTTGAATTCTCTAAACAATTTTATAAAAGTGGACCTCTCTTGCTCATAATATCTCGTTCCCAGATTGATATATTGTGGATTATCGTTAGTCCCTAGATTTACCCTTTCATGAGTCAAGGAAGAACTGTTTGTTTTACAATTTACCGATTTTCTGAATTTATCATGCAAATCATAAAACTTTTCTAGTATTACCACAGATATAGGGATAGAATTTACCAGATTCGATGTTGATTAGGGAGACCTCGGGTTGGATATTCATAAAATAGCGGAGATCTTCCTCATGGGTGCCTTTATCAATAACCGCACCTTGGAAGGTGTCCTCCATGTGCAAAAAACTGATGATCTTCCGATCATCATCAAACACTCTCCAATAAGTGATGTTGTCTGGGATTGATGGTTTGAAAAACAACTCAATTGAAAATGCATTTGGAGAAAGACCTTCTGTGGGAAATTTTTTGGAAGCGATATTAGCTAATAAATTAGCCTCAGAATTGTTTAATCTCGGAATGGAATTGATGTTAAACACAGAAAACTCGTGCATTAGATTCCATACCTCGGTTTGATAACTTTTCAGGTGCGGTGATAGGCAATGTGTGGAATTTCTTACTTGTCTGACCACAATTTCAAAATCGCCAAATACCATTAATTTTTGTACATTTATATCTACCGCTTTCCTGAGTCCTTGCAAAAGTGCCTCATATTCGACAGAGTTGTTTGTACATTCAAACTCTAAACGACAAGTGATAAAATTTTTATTACCTGCCGGGTTGATGAGTACCCACCCTACACTAGATCCTTCTTTGGATTTGGATCCATCAAAGTAAAGTGACATATCTGAGCTTCGTCGGCAGTGTTTGGCGCATTCGGTGAAGCTACTGACTGGGTGCATGTTCTGAGCTCCGATTACTGTTTCGAATCAGTGATGGTAGAGGTTTCAACCATGAAGTTATCGAAGAAGGTGTTCATTCCCTGCATTTCAAGTGAATTAGTGGAAGTAATAAATGGTTCATTAGCATCGTTCAAATCCATCACAATGTGCTTGAGGTAACGTTCACAATTAATCCTAATTTTCTTTGGCTTTCCATTCTCTGGTAGCCACAAGTGAGACTAGTCTATTGCAAAGTATCCATGCAGTTGTTTAGACCAACCCCTTCTTAAGAATAAACCATAAACTTCAGGGATGTCAGCAACAATGATATCAATAATTTGGTGAACCTTAGGATTAGAGGATAGCCTAATGAGTACATTCTTTAGTTCACCAATTACCTTAACATTCGTCTGATCGAGCTGAATTATTTTAAGACTTGAAGGTTGAAATTCAGCATTGATTTTTTGGCAAACAGAAAAATGCATCACATTTGATGATGTGCCAGAATCTACCATGCAATTATGTACATTTCTGTTGAAAATTTCAAAATTTAATAAGAAAGGTGGGACATTTTTGTGAGTATTAATAGCAGAACTCTGTTGATTTTTATTTGTTGTCCCTGAAAATAATTTATCTACATTTGATACAGTTTTTTCAGTGAGGCCCCTTTTATCTGAGGGTTCAAGTGTTGTTTTAGCAGGGACCTTTTGAGTTGTTTTAGGACTGATTTCTGCAATTTTCTTGCTATCCATATTATTGTTTTCACTGTTTTCTACAATGTTCTGAAGCATTTTCAGCAGCAGAAAAGGAAACTTCAAAAGTTCATAAACAAAAATATTATCTCTAATTTTCTTTAGATCTTCGATTAAATCATATTCTAAACTTGGGGCTGTTGAATTCTGTTTTGTTTCAGTTTGTTTAAATTGTTTTGGAGGCACATTAGCACTTATTTTGGAAGAGGGTTTACTCTGAGTTTTGCTTCTGGTGTTGTAAGGATGGACAGTTTCAAAATTGCCTTGAAAAATACTGTCGGAAAAATGTCTGAAGACATTGGGAGATGATTCCTCTTCTTCATCTGTTTCTTCTTCAACTACATCTTCAGAATTCTCAGGGGGGACTAAGTTATCATGTGCTTCAAGGATAGTCTGTATAGCATATTGTAAGCTTTCAAAATTCAGACCCTCGGGGTTTGGATTTCGGTCGGTTTGAGGGAAAAGGTTTTCTTAAAGGAGGTTTGTAACTTCCTCTACTTGAAGATGCTTCTTCAGGTGATCTCCTCAAGTCTATGACTTGATTTGATAATTTTTGGACGACCTTTTGTAAACTTTCTAAGTCTGAGGTTTCTGATTGTGTTTTGGTTTAGGGAGGCCTAGGAAGAATTTCTATTTGTTCTTTAGAAGGTGGGTTATTTCTGCCTCATTACTAAGGTTATATTTCAAGCTCAAAATATCTTTTTCGATTTGACTTGCCTCCTCGAAGGCTTCCAATAACATTGACTTCTTAGACCTTTTAACCCAAATTGCTATATTATTGTGTAGAGATTTAGTGTAATATGTCACAATAAGTCTTTATGTGGGCATTTCATCGGTGGGGATTCGATTTTTTAACGTGAGGAACCTTTGGTTAAAATCTTTTACTTTCTCCTTAGGGTTCATATTTAAGCTGGAGAGTTCCATGACCAAGACTTAAGGAGATTTATCATATCCAAAATTCTCTAGGAAACAGGACTTGAATTTGTCCCAAGATACAATGGTGTGAGGTTGTTGGGCGAAATACCATGTAGAGGCATTTCCCTCAAACATGTAGGGAAAAAGTCTACATACTACATCTTCATGTTCTACACTTCGGAGTCTAATGGCTAGCATTAATTTCTTTATGTGATCTTCGGAAATTTTCTTAGAATCTATATCAAAATTAGGTAACCATTTCTCCGGGTGTTTAGGTAAAGGGTGTTGGGGTCCACGTATAGCCACAACATTTTGATCGAGACAAGGTCTAGCGGGATTGTTTTAATTTTCCATGGGTGTAGGTGGTGTCGAAGGCTGAGATGGTTCAGATGAAGAACTTCCTTTGTCAAATGAATCTCCTCTTGAAGAGGAAGGAGATGAATGAGGTGATGAAGGTGGGATACCATATCCTTCGGATGTAAGAGTAGGGGTGTGGTCGGGATTTGTGGTATTATCTCCTAAAGGATCCAAGCGTAGACCAGTACCTTCAAGTTTCTCTCAGATATCCAAGAAATCTAAAGGTTGATTGAGAGGCCTACTAGATTGTCTTATATGGGCCAAAGCGTTGTGTGTCCTTAAGAGTGATTGACAAACGATTTCTTGTACGTCAACCCCTTGAGAATTTGGTGTTATTGGCTCAACGAGAACCTCATGATTCTTGTTCGAGGTAGTTGTTGTTTCAGAAGTAACGTTGTTGTCTGAGAGAATACATGTTACTACAGGGGAGTGAGTGTGTGGAGGTAGAGTCTTACGACTTCCACGTGCCATCAATTGTATTCAGGCCCACCTTCTAGCGCCATTTTTTGGCGGGCGAAAATGATTGTCCGTCAACTAGAAGAACGAGTCTGGTCCGGGGTTGTCTAAATAACCCAAGTCATTTTGTATAACTCATTCTGAAGGGTTTAATGGCTCTGTTAGCCAATCTAAAAGTCCTAAAAGAAACAAATAAATGAAATGAGCTAGCTAATTTCTGTATATATATGTACATACATATAATGTAACTATTGTAGATATATTTAAAAGGAAATTTTATGCATTACTTATGTACGTGATATATAAACTACAAGTTTTAATCTAAACTTCCAAAACTCAATGTGAAAATGGTTTTCTTTGAGGAAGCAGATAAACAAAGCACATAAAAATATTTTTTGGTTTTTCCTTTATAAATCTAAACTAATATAAAAAGAACACTATGAAACAAAAACATATGGATAGTCAAACGCTGAAACATACATTCGAATTTCAGTGATAAACAAATGAAAGAAAAAACGTAAAGGATTTAACCTGTTAGTTCATTAGTGATGTGTGTCCAAGCATCTTCATGATTAGAGAACATCCAACTACCATGTCCAAGAGGAAAACCTGCAATAAACCTTAAGATTGTTTTAAATAAATTCAGAAAAATGTGTTGGCAGTTTGGGCATTAATGACTAAAGCGGAGACACCGACATAAACCTATAATCTCATGATTATACATAATTACTGCAAGATAAATCTGAAATTAATCTGTACATTTCATTTTTCAATCAAAATTGAAAGATAAATCCTATCGTTTTAATTGAAAACATAATCACAACATTTGTATTTTGAGAAGCAAATTGTAGATGGTATTAATAATATAATATCTTGCACATCACATATCCTTTAATCTAAATATATCAGATCTATACATGTATCAGGACATAACAAAACACAAATGATAACATTATAAACAGAAGGCTAAATCCAAAATGTGTAAAATTTTATTTCATTAAGTTATGGAGTCACCCCTCCACCTTTTGCTCCCAACAAAGATGTATTATATTACAAAATACTGTGGATTTAAAGAGTTTAGGTAAACTAAGCATCCTATCTTCTAAGATAGGATCATATCTCAAAAGGATCTCAAAATTACAAAATAAAGGGTCATAAAGCCACTCAATTTCAAACTGTATCTCCAAGATTATGAAAGTTTTTGTTTTGATTTACAAAATAAACCAAGAGGAAATGACTAATTAACTAAGTTCATAAATGCTCCAGCTTATGAGATCACCACAAGATACATCATATCCTGAAAGAAAAATGAAATGAATAAATCAAATATTTATTTAACCAATATTCTCCAAAATTTTACATGAGAATTGACTGGCTACATGTTGGAGTTACTTCACACACACCTAGGATTTATTTTTCCTAAGGTTATTCCTTGTTTATTATTCATAATTAGTCATTATGTAGTCTCCTATATTTTAGAGGAGAATATTCCACCTTGAGAATATTCTCTTTCAGTTGACACTTCAGTTTGACTAGTCGAGTTGAGTTTAGATGTTGCATTGGTTTTGTCACCATGCAACATTGGGATCATCACCAACTCACTACTCTTTGTTCAATCAGTTAACTGAAGACTAGTTGACTAGTTAACTTAGCTAGGTGGAAGTTCACTCCTGTAACAACCTGAGAGACTAGACTAGGTGGCAGTTTACTCTTGTAACTGTTGGTGTGTTTCCAGATCAATCTAGACCACCACTATGGCTCATTAGTTACTCATGTATCCTATATCTATTGTAAATTATTCACTCTTTGAGTGTGGAATACAGTTAATGAGAATTCTTCCATTATTTCTCTCTTGCTTCTTCTTTCTCAATTTATCTCTGCAAATGTGTGTAGTATTTTCTAGCTAGATCTATTATGTGTAGGTTCAACACATTTACATGGTATCAGAGCCGACGGACTGCTAAGAAAAATCTACACCAATTTTTTTTGCAGGTACTGAAGATTGAAGACAACAAAAAGATGGATTATTCGTCAAAAATACTTCTCACGCCTCATAATTATTTGGAATGGAAGCCAAAGATTTTACTTCTTCTCAAAAGTAGAGGCTTATACCAAATAACCATGGCAATGGAAGTAGAGCCTGATTCTGTCAATGAGAAAAACGATTTTCTCAATAGACAAGATATGGCCATAGGAAGTATCAGCATGTTTGTTTCTCCCGAACTTTTCCATCAAGTATATGAAGAATCACAAGGATTAAATCCAAATGAATTATGGACCATATTGGAGGTTCTAATTTAGAATAAAGAATAATGTGAATATTTTATGTAGGAGGTCGATCAGATAGAGCCCGAAGAGAAGCCATCAGAAGATCAAGTCTCTTATTATGAAGAGTATTCTACAAACGTTTTTGCATAAATTTGTATTCCATTAATTGAAGATGATGTCTACTCCATTTCAGATTTATTTTCTGAAATTCATGTGGAATAAATATGGCATGCATCTCAGGAGTCACATGCAGACACGTTTGCATGCACCATGCATGCATGTCATGAGACAAAAAGAGAGTCGCGCACATTAGACGCCATTATGATATTTTTTGAGAAAAACTTGTAGAAAAAAATTAGATATTTGAATTCCTCTCGGGAAAATATCCAATTTCAAAAAACAATTCGTCCGAAACAGAGTCTGGAAAGTGAAGTTATGATCGTTTTAAAATCAGCAAAATTTCATCATTTTTCTGGAAACGGCCGCAGGGTTTTCAAAATTTCATCCAAAATTTAGTTGGATATTATTCATTACAAGAAGATAATTTGGATATGTGTGGAAATATCAATGATGAATATACTTCATCAAATCTGTGCAGACATCTACATCTTCAACAAAATCTTCAAAGAGCACAAACTTGCACAGTTGTGAGGTCTTCTTGGACTGAAGGAAATGGATGCTTAGCAACTGCCTTTTGTTCCTTATCATTTTTTTTTGTGCATTGTAATTTGAGGGGGGGGTTTGTTCCCATGAGGTTTTCCCTCTTTCATTTTTTAGTTCAGTGTATCTTTTGTATTTGGGTACCTAACATGACCTCGTAGTCGGGACTCATTATTTATTTTCACCATAGTGATGTTCAGGGGGGGTGTTGGTGTTACTTCAAACACACCTAGGATTTATTTTTCCTAAGGTTATTCCTTGTTCATTAGTCATAATTAGTCATTATCCAGTCTCTTATATTTTAGGGGAGAATATTCCACCTGGAGAATATTCTCTTTTAGTTGACACTTCAGTTTGACTAGTTGAGTTGAGTTTAGATGTTGCATTGGTTTTGTCACCATGCACCATTGGGATCATCACCAACTCACTACTCTTTGCTCAGTCAGTTAACTGAAGACTAGTTGACTAGTTAACTTAGCTAGGTGGCAGTTCACTCCCGTAACTACCTGAGAGACTAGACTATGTGGCAGTTTACTTTTGTAACTATCGGTGTATGTCCAGATCAATATAGACAACCACTATGGCTCATTAGTTACTCATGTGTCCTATATATATTGTAAATTATTCACTCTTTGAGTGTGGAATACAGTTAATGAGAATTCTTCCATTATTTCTCTCTTGCTTCTTCTTTCTCAATTTCTCTCTGCAAATGTGTGTAGTAATTTCTAGCTAGATCTATTCTGTGCAGGTTCAATACATTTACACTACAGAATCTGTTGATTATGTATCTAGTCTTATTTTAAACAACATAAATCTAATTCAATCCATATTAATTAGAAAAATAACAATAAAAGCACAGCCAAGATAAAAACAAATCTTACCTTTCAACTAAATACTAAATTCGACTCATAAAATCTCAGAGTTGATCACTTCTTTGACACACTCAACATTTTTTATTATTACATTCCTAGTCCTTTTCAAGAGTTTTCCTTGCCTTTGTGCACTGATTTTGAGTTCGTGGTTTTCACTTGTTAATTAGTCAATCTGAGTTGCAAGGGTCTTTATCTTTTCTTGAAGGACATGAATATCTCTGTAATATTTGCCTATCTAAAGTAAAAACACTTCACACTGTAGATCTGGGACAGTTGGTTGAGGAAACACATGACTGTGTGTCAAAACACTACCACTGTCCATTGTGGGTTTTTGACTGAGTTTGATTCCTGGAAAATCTTTGTTGTGTTTCAAGCATGGTGGCAGGTTATTTACAAAATCGTAAGTCTGACTGAGATCCGGTTTAGAGTAACTAGGGTCCTCCTTTGCCAAGAAATTTTTGATCCCAGAATCATAGCTTTCATGGACCTTGATCGATTTGCAAGATCACATGAGATTTTGATTTATTTCATAATCTCCTCGAGATTAATCTCCCAGCTCTTTTGTTTTTAAACCCTATGTCCAAATTTTTCTTTGATAGTTTTCGTGAGTGCTTATTTACGGCCTTTGCAATGGTATTAGGGAAAATATACTGCTCTCTCTCATGAGATTTAATGACCCTAGGGTGAGCATCATGTTTATCTGACATAGGCTCATCGCGCGTAGCCTTATCACAGGGTTCTTTTCATAAGAAAATTGATCTGTCAATGGAAGGAACAAGAGGCCTTTCCAGCATAAGCTTATCAACCACAAGAATATCTTCAGGGTTTGATGTAATAAAGCCATTTCGAGTCAGGAAAATATCCCAGTCGTCACCCTGTAGTTTCAAATGATGGACTAACAACAACCTCATTAACCCATGGTGGAATAAACTGGAATTCAAACTCTGCCTTTTATATCTCTTAGCCATTTTATATAAACTCCTCCATAAGTAAAAAGGCTTTAACTGGAAACTGAAACTACATGAATAATCTTATATGATAAAGGAATACGAGGCCGTAGCGGCCTTAACAAGTCACAAATTGCTTTCACACAGCTAGTAAACCATGCCATCTATCTTACAACAGAGAAATCAACATACCTTTGTCGCAACACTGAATTTTTCGGGAGGTGAAGAACAGACCCCACGGTACCTTGTCCAACTTTGAGTTTTTAAACCATTTTTGGCCTGAAAGGGGAAGACCTGTTGCTTCACTCAGGAATTCCTCAGTGATTTCCAATTGAATGTCGTCAACTTTATCTCTGCACCCATCAAACGTGAGGGTGAACTCTTGGGTTGCTTGTAAATTATAACCCTGAAACTTCTCAAGAAACACAACCCAACCCTGATTTTTAAGGTCTTCTCTCGCATCATCACACAGTAGCAAAGTATGGGGGCCATTTGGCTCAATCCATATGACTAGGGCCATGAGGGTTTGGACAGGAGGGCACAGAGGTGGCCAAAATTCACTGTGATCATGAATGGTTTCATAAACAGGGGCAACCAGAGAGAATACCAAAGGAATAAAACTCCTCGTTACCCTAGCATGACCAAAATGAGAGCATAAGGGGTTTCATAAATAGAAAATCGGGTGTTTTTTGTAATGAATGCCAAGAGTACAGAACAAAACCCAAGACTTTAACTTGGAATGATAGATCTGTTGATTCAAACTACCACCTCAAACATAGTACATGATACGACCGGGTGTGTTTGAATCTCATCATTGTGTAAAGGGTGGAGTTGATTTTCTAAGGTTATGAGAAGAGGTGTTTTACAAACCAAAACATAATGACAATTTGAAATGAAAAAATATTTACCAAGAATTATAAATGAAACAAACCCATAGTCTATTTCCAATCTATTCTTGGTGTATCATTCAAGTACTCAAGATATATTGCATAATCCATGAGCAACTTAAAACAATTGTTTTATTGATATAATATAAGCTTCAAAGGAAAAGAACATTCTTTAAAAGATTTGTAAGAACATTTACCCTTCTAGAGACATAAGCCTTAGATACAATTACAATACAATTATAAGTTTCAATGGTTCATTCATGCTTTCAGTCATGAACGAAGCTTGAAAACGAAAAATAAAATAGGAACAATCGAAACACCCTTTTACAGCCGAAAAGTCACCTTCAAAAAGGAATATTTGTATGACAAAGCGTAGGCAGCTACAGGAATTATTATTTGTCGCTTTAAAAGGTGAAAATATTGTGGAGCTGCCAACATATCCTCCTTCCAATTGCATATGGAAAACAAAGTTGGTGCTTCCAATCAATGTAATTCTTAAATACAAATAAGAAAAAACATTTTGTGGTTTTCTCCCGCATTGGGTTTCCATGTAAAAAATACTGGTGTACTATGTATGTGTATGATTGTTCATTTTTTCATGGTTTATTTACTCTGCACTTATTGGATGATAATGTTATATTGATCATAAAGATAAATAAAACTTACATATTGTGGTTAAAAGGATTGAAAATATTTATTACTGATTCACCCCCCCTCTCAGTAACCTAACACTTTATGTGACAACATACATACTATATGTATTGCAGGTAGTTGAATAGGTGGCACGATTTCAAGAAACACCAAAGGAATCACATGTTTTACTAGTAAAGAGGATATTCAAATATCTCAAGGGAACATAAGAGATTGGATTATGGTATCCAAAAAGAAAGGATATATCACTTATTTCCTACACAGATGCAGATTGGGCAGGTTGCATTGATCATCAAAGAAATACATGTGGAGAAACTTTCTACTTGGGTGAGTGTTTGGTATCTTGGCTAAGAAAGAAACAATCATCAGTATCATTGTCTACAACTGAAGAAAAGTATATACAAGCAACATCATGTTGTACAAAGGTCTTATTGATGAAACAAACATTGACAAATATACAGGTTGAGTATGATGAGACCATTTCAATATATTGTGATAACACAATCTCCATCATTATCTCAAAGAATCCAGTGATGCAATATAAGATGAAGCAAATTCCAAACAAGTTTCATTTTTTACGCGAACAAGTTACAGAGAATACCATTCGAGTTGAGTATGTTGGGATCAAAAAATAGATTGCGGATATCTTTACAAAATCCCTTCCAAGGGAATATTTTGAGTATCTTCACCAAAATCTTGGCATATTTTATTCCCCATAATGAATTTTTAATTCTATTCTTATATGTCTTATATTTACGCAAGGAAGCACCATGAAGAGAACAATTCAGTTAGGGGGAGTAGCCCCAAAGAGGACAGTTCAGTTTGGGGGAGCATCCCCAGGGAGATTTTAGTCAGGGGAAGAAATCTTGATGGGAAGTTACCTTTTCTAATGATGTCAAAGGGGGGGAGATTCATCAGATGCATGGAGAGAGAGTGATCCAGGTGGATATTGGTGGCCACCCACCTATTCCAACTAGCGCATCTTGACAATTTTTAGTTCAACACATTCTTCTATACTTCTTTGTAATTGTGGGTTCCACACTTTTGGGGATGTATGAATCCCTACATAGCTTATAGGTGGATAGTGATGGCCACCCACCTTATAAAACTAGATTATTTTGGAATTTTTCATGTTAGTACATATTTTTGTACTTCTAGGTCTGTTTTGGGGCCCTAACCGATGTTTTTTTTGGCTTTCCATAGTCAAACTGTAGGTGGAGTCATATTTTGATGAAATAATGTGTAGTTCTAGAAGCTACCATTCTAATGGGCTATCACATACCTAAAAATAAGGTCGTATGAAAAATTTACAACCCCAAGAAGTTGAGGTATCAACTTACCCATCAGGGCCCACATATCTTTTGGCATTTCATCTCCTAGGGTTAGGTTTTTGGATGTCTAGGGTATTGGAATTCATGAGTAATGTTAAAAAGGCCTCTAGAGCCTCATTGTGATCATTCTTCTCAGATGGATGCATGTAATAGCCACATGTCTTCTCAAAGATAGCTACCACCATTCGAGCAAGTTGTTTCAGTTCTACAGTTTCACAATTTTAGCCTATTTTATTTATTCAATATAAGTTATTGTTCACTAGATATCTATTGTTGTTCTTTGTATCTTTGTGCTATGGTATTCAATATTTTATTCATTTCATTCCTCTCATAAATCTCGATGAGTGGTATGAGAGTGATTTTCTCTTCATTTTTTTTTCTTTGTGCATGTCCCCAACAAAATCTAGGTACAAGAAGCTGAGAATCGAACCAGTTGATCCTTTGCAAGATCGGTAGCACCGAACCCGACTACAACTCATTGGGGACGAGAAGAAATATGATGGAGCAGGAGATCCTTTTAAAAAATTTCTCGAGGAAACCCTTTCTCAACAAAGTAAAGAGATTATGGAAATATTTACACATATCCTTCGACAACTACCCATAGGAGACGCATCTTCGTCAAGCTACCACACAACCCCCTTCAAGGTAAAAGTAAATTTTTATATTCCATTATTTGAAGGACTGATAGATGTGGATGTTGTAGATAAATGGATGAATCTAATCGAAGGATATTTTTCAGTCCCCAATTTTTTCGATAGAGAAAATATTACTTTTTCACTCCTCAAGGTCGTCCCCCATGTTAAGGACTAGTGGGATACATACTCTGAGAAAAGGGCCACAGAGGAATTTGCAATATTTGTGGTCACCCCCACCCGATATTTCTTTAGGGATTCCATTAAATAACAATACTACCCTATTGGAAGCTATGAGTACTAGTACACAAGATGGACCATGTTGTGTCAAGAAAGGGACCAAACAATACCGTATTTCACCAATATTTTCCATACTCTGTGTACCAAATTAGGTATCAAAGACTCTTAACGACATATGGTTCTCAAATACCATGGTTTTCTGCACATATACATTCAAATAGAAATGTATTTTTTGGACATTACATCATTACGTGCAACTTATAGATATGTTGTCAAGATCGAGAATAAATTTAAGTAGAAGAGGGGAGAGTTTGGATCTACAAATTCCTCACCGTCCAAGCAGGGAAAAGGAGATCCCAACCCACCAAACAAGGGAAAAAGAAAAGATTGTCTCTCTCTAGACAACCAGTCCAAGACGCAACCCAAGAAGGGTAATGAGAAGTCGAACAAGGACACAAGAATGTGGTGTGAATACCATAAAATCCCTTGGCACAATGCTGAAGAATGTCACTCCAAGAAATCACTAGTGGCCAAGCTGAAATCTTTTGAGCCAGAGGAATATTTTGACTCTGAATCAAATACAAAAAGTGGGAATTAGATCATCGATGTTGAACCCAATGCCACCGTTGCTACCACCAAACTCTATCCAAGCGAACTGAAAGAACCAGAGGAAGGGGAATGCCTCTTTCACTCACATATCTGTGTAAAGGGGACTCTGTTGCATGTCATTATCAATAGCAATAGTTAGAAGAAATTGATTTCAACCGAGGTCATCAAGTGGCTGGACCTGCCGATAAAACCACACCCGCAACCCTACACCATCAGTTGGCTTCTCCAAGGATGAGATATCTGCGTCAGCCAACAATGTCATCTTCCCTACAAAATCAAGCCCTTCAAAGACGAGGTATTGTGTAATATTTATCCCCTTGAAGCTTTTGATTTTGTTTTAGGCCAACCATATTTTTGGAAGTGACATGTTGTGTATGAGTCTAGAACCCGAAGTGTTATTATTACTTTGGGTAGAAAATTGTACAGGATACCATAGGTAGCACTGCCTACCACTATTTATTTAATCTCTTTTAAGAAATTCAGTAAGGTCATTTCACAGACCGATAAGTTTCATATTCTTTGTGATCCATGATCGAAGTAAGAAGAAGGTCGCCACCACATCCGTGACCTCTACACAGAGCCTCTCTTTGCAGCAGAAGCAAGTGGACGGGATCGTGAAATAGTACAAAGACATATTCTCCTCACCCACTAGGGGTACCAATGCACTACCAAGCCAAACATCCAATTGATCTAACCCATAGTGCATCGTTGCCTAATGGACTAGTCTATCATCGCTCATTGATGGAAAATGATGAAATCAAGTGCCAAATCCAAGAGTTTCTTCAAAAGGGGCACATATGACCTACCTACTCCCCCTGCAAAATCCCGATTGTGCCAGTGCAAAAGAAAGAAGGGACCTGGCAGCTCTGCATTGATTATAGAACATTAAAAAAAATCACATTCAGGAACCTATACCCCATTCCCCGAATTGATGACCTTCTTGAAAAACTCGAGGGGGAACATTTATTCAACAATATTGACCTAAAGTTTGGCTATCACTAGGTTCCCATCAAACCAATTGATGTATGGAAGACAACTTTCAAATCTAAATAAGGTCTCTTCAAATGGTTGGTCATGTCCTTTGGCTTAAAAAATGCACCAACAAGTTTCATGAGATTGATGGATGATGTATTGAGACCCTTCACTAACTCTTTTGTGGTGGTATATCTGGATGACATCCTCATCTTCCGCAAAACTTGGGAGGAGCACATGCAGCATATTCAACAGGTTTTGGGAACTCTGTGATAGCACAAACTATATGCCAACTTGAAAAAATACTCCTTTGGCATGAACATGATCCAATACTTGGGCTACATTGTTGATGAGCATGGGGTACATGTGGATCCAACTAAGATCCAAGTCATTTGTGACTGGCCAGCCCCAACCACACTAACTGAGCTTCAAAGCTTCTTGCGACTTTCTAACTTCTATCGAAGGTTTGTTTTTGGATTCTCCCATATTGCATGGGCCCTCAACCAAGTAACAAAGGGCCATGGCAAGGAAAAGTTTGCATGGGGGTAGGCACAACAACAATAATTTTATGATATGAAGAATCACTTTTTCTCATCTCCAGTACTCTCCTTACCTAATCTGCAACAACCATTCGATATTGATACTGATGCCTCCGACTATGATGTAGGTGTACTTTTCACTTAGCACGATCATCCAGTAGCATACCCTAGTGATACACTCTCAGATATTGTCCGTAAATACCCCACCTATGAAAAATAAATGCATTCCAATGTGCAAGCCTTTCGTCAATGGAAACATTACATTTTGGGAAATTAGACAATAATCCACACTGATCACAAGCCTCTGCAATTCGTATAGACATAGGGGAAGTTGCAAAAACGTTTCCATCAAAATTGGTCCACATACCTACAACAGTTCCATATCAACATCAAGTATAAAGCAGGGAGCACAAATCATGCCATTGACTGCCTCAGTCGCCCTCACATTGATTCCATCACCACAATGCTCCATTACCATGGTCATGAGGCATCTAAGTGGCCCCAACTTTATCAGTGTGACCCTGACTTCACCACCACCTATCATATCTTGGGTACAGGAGCGAATGTCACCGATTTTCACATCCATGATGGAATAGTATGCCATCTGGGCCACCTATGTGTTCCCACAAGCAAGCGTGCAAAGCTAATTTTGGAGGCTCATTACAGTCATATGGTAGGACATTTTGGCATGGAGAAAATTGTGGATGCTATACATAAACATTTTTATTGGCCAAAAATTCAACAATATGTCAAAAAATATATCATATCTTGCATTTCCTGTGCCATTTCCAAGATATCCATCAAGAAGGAAGTCTTATACACCCCTCTTCCTACTCCCGAGAGGTCTTGGGAATCCATATCGATGGATTACATGTCTAGCCTTCCATCCACCAAGCATGGAAATTATTGTGTATTTTTGGTGGTTGATCAGTTTTCAAAGATGGCCATTATCACAACCTAAAAGAAGAGCATCATAGTGACAGATAATGCCAAGATATTCTTCGAACGGATGTGAGTCCATTTTGAGATGCCACATACCATCACCTCAGATCAGGACATTAGGTTCCTCAACACATTTTGGTCGAGTCTCTAGTCATTGTTGGACACCAAGCTCACTAAATCTACTTCTTTCAACTCACAAACCGATGGCCAGACAAAGGTCACCAATCAGATGATTGTGCACATCTTGTGCATGTACAACTCTAAGAATCCATGTACATGGGATGAGAGTCTTCTCTATGTTCAACACAACTACAACATGACTCTTCATAGCTCCACTGGACATAGCCCATTTCAGGTGGGGTTGGGATTCCAAACCTTGGGTCCCATTGATGTTACACTACCTCTTGCAACCAAAAATGCATAATATTCCCATGTTAAGTCTATGGCCAAAAAATCCACCAGATTCATTGAGCGAATTCAACACATCCACCAACATGTCCATGATATTTTGCAGAAAGCCAATGCTAAGTAGAAAAAACACCATGATCAACATCGGATACCGCACCAGTTTTAGGTGGGAGACAAGGTATGGTTACATTTGTAGAAAGAGCACCTTACATAGCCCCATCGAAAGCTTCTCCCACTTCGCTATGGGCATTACACTATCACCAAAGCTTTGGGTAGAAATTATTTTGAGCTCAACACTCCACCCTTCCTTGGATTGCACCCAGTGTTCAATGTGGACCTCCTTTGGCCATATTTTCCACCGTTATTGGACACCTCATAGATCATAGAACAATTGACACCAATAGAGCTCAACCATGATTTCATGGACCATGAATCCACTAATCATATAGTGGAAAAACAGGTTAAGGGCATGGGTTAGGAGAGGATCCAACTTTATTGGGTTGTCAAGGTAGGGAAACTCCTACATCAAGGAAAGTGGCTCACCTGGGGCCAAATTTAGAAAAAGTTTCCTCACCTGATGGGGGAACTCAATGAAATGGAAACCATTGATTCCTAAGGGGGGAGGGCTGATCTAGGTGGATATTCGTGGCCACCCACCTATTCCAAATGGATCCACTTGAGATGTTTTAGTTCAACATGTTCTTATGTACTTATTTGTAATTGTGGATTCCACACTTTTGAGGTTGTCTGAAGCCCTATACAACTTCCATGTGGATATTTGTGGCCACCCACCTATTCCAACTAGCTTATTTTGGAAGTTTTCATGTCAATACATCTTTTTGTACTTCCAAGGCCATTTTGGGGCCCTAAACAATGTTTTTTTTTTCTTCCCACAATCAAATTATGGACAAAGTCAGATTTTGACGACATAATGTGTAGTTCTCTAAAATACCTTTCCAACAGGCTATCACACACCTAAAACGGAGGTTGTATACAAAATTTACGGCCTCGGGAAGTTGAGGTGCCAACTTACCCATCGGGGCCCACATAAATTTTGGTGTTTCATCTCCTAGGGTTAGGTTTTTGGATGTCTATGGTTTTGGAATTCATGAGTAATGTTAAAAATGACTCTGGAGCCTCGTTGTAATCATTATTCTCATATGGATGCATGTAGCAGCCACATCTCTTCGCAGAGATATCTACCACCATTAGAGAAAGTTTTTTTCAGTTCTACAGTTTTACAATTTCAACCTATTTTATTTATTCAATAGAAGTTATTGTTCACTGGATATTTGTTGTTTTTGTCTGTATATCTTTGTTATGGTATCCAATATGTTATTCATTTTGTTACGCTCATAAATCCGTATTAGAGATTCATATTCATGGAGAGAGAGCATAGATGCATGATTCCAAGGGGGGCGATGGTCACAAGGGGAGTATGAGAGACATGAGTTATGTGTTGCATAAAAGTGTTGCCACCAATGCCAAAGGCGGATATTGTTGATTAATTGGGTTGGTTTTCATTGATGTCAACCCTTGAAGCAATTACGGTAGGAAATTCCGGTAGCCCCAATAGTGTGGTTAAGGAACACAATTTTTTTGAGGAATAATGTAATTAAGGTCAGTGAATTTGCAGGTGAGACTATTCTAGATGGATAGTACATGTCGTATTGTTTCCGGTGATATGTGGTACGTTACATAGTTCCTCACAATTGAGGAGATATGGCTTAGTAAAATTTGAGAACCCTCATGAGTTATCTAGAAGCCCCTAGAAGGTCAAAGAAGTCAAATTATTCTAGAATATCCTAGAAGAAGTTTACTATTCAAAGTGGTTGTAACTAAGAGTTAATCATGAGTTAAGTTTTTGCAAAAAGAAAATAGTTGAAAATAAATTAGTTGCAACTAGAATTGGAGAGTTTACTATTTGTGGATAAGGTGTTTGCAAGTGGACAAATTAGTTAAAAGTGGGTTATCCCTAAAAGAAGGAAGTTGGGTAAAACAGTTAGAAGATAACCCCTAAAGGAAGCTACTTGGAGAGTATAAATAAGAGAGCAAGGGTCTCTTATTAGAACATATTAAGAACATTGAATACATATTATCATGAAATGTTTATTGCAGGTACTCATTGATACATCTAAAGTTGTGCAAGTCTGAGGAAGAAAACGTAGAGTGAAGGAAAGGTTGAGTATAGCTTGTCATGCGAGGCCTTGATGGACATATCACCTACGTTATGTGAGACACTACCAAAAGTTAAGGTTGAGGTGTGTATCAAGTTGCAGACGCTGAGCAGAGTCTACAGGAAGGTCAACAATGATCAGGTACATTAGATCTATCTACAGGTTCAAAAAGGTATATCATATTATTGTGTGTAGTTGGATATTGTTGTTTACATGAGAGATGGTTATGGGAGATTGATGATTTTCCCTTGAGAGGTTGTTGGTTGTATGGAACATAATGTATGATACATATCTACAGAAATATAGTGATGGTATGTCTGGTATTTATCATTGGTACATCTTGTCGGGTTGAGTGTTGAGTCATATCTTGTATTTCTTGGTACATGGTTGAGGGATTTTGATTGATATGTGTTGTTGAAGTTGTAGTTATAGTTTGAGGATGCATAATAGTGAGGGTTTGATAGTTGGTTGATGTGAGAGATTATTACATAAGATTATGATTGTATGCACATGTATGGCACATGACTAGAGAGACATAGTTGCAAATGGTTTGAGTTATATTCTTGTGATATTGGGTATGATATCTATAATATCGGATCTGATCTATTGAGGAGATTATTGGTACATGTTGGTACAAGTTATTTTTACAAATTGATTATAGGTTATTGGTACATGTTGACTACATGTTATTGGCATGTGTTTACTACAGGTTGTTGGTACAAATTTGTACAAGTTTACAGTGGAATATTTCACATTGATAGTGTGACAGTGGTTTAGTCATTTATTTGACACTTATATTTCAGGGAGATTGGATGGGGAAAGGATAGGTGGTTGTAGCCACTTGTCGATTGTAGCCGGAGAACATAGGGGGTTGTATCCGCCTTCTATTTGGAGCCAGTGAATCGAGGAGATGGCGCTTCCCTCAAGTTGTAGCATGAAAATATAGGGGGATGGAGCCTCCTTCCAGTTGTATATGGAGAGAAAAGGAAGTTGGTTCTTTCAATTAATGTACTTCTTAAATACATAAAAGAAAAGTGTTCCATGGTTTTCTCCTACATTGGGTTTCCATGTAAAAAAACGGATGTACTATGTATGCGTATGATTTCTCATTGTTCATGGTTTGTTTATTCTGCACCTATTGAATGATATTGGTAAATTGATCATAAGTTAACAACATTTATATATACTTTGGTTAAAAACGATTAAAAATATCTGTTACTTATTCAACCCCCCCCCGCGCTCAGTAAATGTAACATCCTGCTCTAGCGCACTGAGCAAACTTATTCTTTGAGGATGCTTGCTCACAAGTGATCTGAATTATTATGCTATTAAAACTTTTGATTTTGATTATGAGGCATTATGGGTTGATGCCATGTTGTTTTACTACATCGACATAGACAGGTGCTATTGACTCGGTTTTACTGAGTGTGCAAGATTTTGGACCTCGAGGATGCAGAGGCATCGATGGAACCCCTTGGACTCTGGATCGAGTCAGGGAGTGTGCCATTGGGGTTTGATTGTTTTACTGTGATATTAGTGAATTTGACTGGATGATATGATATGGATATGTTCTGCCATGATTTGTTGATGATGCAGGCTGACGATAACTTGCTGACCAGACTCACATATGGAGTAAAGGGGTCATGCATGACTACCAGATATGTTGAGGAAAAGGTGTGGACAACAGCCCTGCCACAACCTACTAGCACTCCCATCGTGGTTTGAAATGTAGGTTAACAATTACCTAGTTCGAGAGGACCCACGATGCTGTGAGGGAAGATTGCGACAGTCGCTCACGATGATTCTAAGGGGCACGCAATAAGTCAGGGGCCTTATTCCTTAGAAGCCCTTAGTCTCCCACAAGTTCACCTGGCGGAGTGTTGACTCCAAGGGTTATTGATGTCTACCAATCAATCAAGAGGCGAGTGGCACCCTTGGAGCACGTAGTGTGTCCTAAAGGGCACGTCGCGCAAAGGAACATATGAGGCGAGTGGCACCTTGGAGCACCTAGTGCGTCCTGAAGGGCACGTCAGACTGTTGTTGATAGAGGGATGAACCTAGATGGCCCTAAGACAAATAAAATGTTAAGTAATTTTTAAAACAATTTCCCTAATTAAATGTCGCCCAGTACGAAATTTAAGGCCTAAGTCTAAATTACGCTAGTGATAAAATTTTGTCTTCTATAAAAAAAAAATAGTAATAATAAAAATAAAAAAGCAACTTAAATAATAATTATGATCTTCGTTAAATCTTGTAACATGAAGGGAGTAAGAAATTTAATTTATTCATAAAAAAAAAAAAAAAAACTATGGATATAAAATGTAAAGAGGGAATGAATTGTTTTATCTTGTGATAATTTAAAATATACTAATTTAATGATAAAAGGGAAAAAGGGGTTAAATTCCACACTTACCTTTTTGAGTTCTAATTAAAAAGGGGAAAGAGGGAAAATAAAAAAATTGGGAAACTAGGGAAAAGAGGTAACATAAAAAGGGAATAAGGGGAACTTAAGGGAAAAAGTGGAAAGTCAAATTAGTAAAGATTCTACCATTTAAGAGCTTCTAATTTTAAACTAAATTAGCAATTTAATAAAAGGGAAAGATATTAAAACATGTAAGAGAATTTGGGGACACCTAGGAGTGATTCTAGGAGTAACACTAGGTGGGTGAGGGAAATAAAGATAATTACTTAATTAAAAAAATTAATATATGGAGGAATGTAGGGGATGGGGGACACTTGTACGGAGAGGAATTTTTAGGAAATTATTTTTAAAAACTTTAATTAAATGAGATTTTAGGAAATAAAGTAAGTTCGAAACTCTATAAAACGAAGGAAGGAGAAGGAGGAAGGATCATCTTCTGTTTGTGTAACGTTACACTACAGAAATATCTACTTGACTGATTTACTTGTGGGAGTTGGGATACCCAACTCGGAGAGGAGTGGTAGCTCGGTCTTGTGAGGCGAGCTGGGAGCTAGTCGAAATCTATGGATAGTGTGTGTGGCCCCTTTGCGGCTCGGGGTCTAAGGGGGAAGAAGAGTACCCCTAGGATTGGCTGGGAGGTACTGGTGAAGTCTCGCTGGTCAACAAGCGGAAGTGGCACGGAGCATGCGGACGTCATTCAGAGCAGGAGAACATGCAACGGTACACTCTCTTCATTTTTTTATGGTAGAATGTATTATGACTTATTCTTGGATCTACTCATTTAATGGAAAAGTAAATTGATTTTTTCTTTAAATTTGGTGAATGAAGATTTTCTTGGCCTAGCTCGACGATTGTTGACTCCCATGGCTTTTGTTTTACCTGCACATCATGACCACCGTGTTGTGTTGAGTGCGACCTTCTTGGTTGTTAGCCTTCGTCCCTAGCTCACCAGTCCTCACTTGAGAATTCGGTCAACAACCTGATCTATGGTCTTAGCATTAGCGTTAAAAGACGTATGGATCTCAATGCCCTACTTTTCTGTGCAAGGATGGTGAAGCGTCGGATGAACCCATCTGTTGGCTACCTCTATTGTTGTCCTTAGCAGTTTGATGTCTTATGCCTTGATGTGTGTTATTAACCTTGAAATCTTGTTATTGGCGTAGCCTTTCCTTCCACTATGCATTTTTTATACCTTGCTGGACTTTCTTCACTATTGGGATGATAAAACCTCTGCGGACATTAAATGACCTTCCTTGGTTCTATGTGATTCTCCTACTGTGCTCTACATTTTTACATTTGTCTACGTTTATACATGGAGGGGTAAATTTACTCTGCTTGATGAACATTTCAACTCTGAATTACGTTGTATTGAGGGGTACATTTAACCTTACGTTTGTATTGTTGGATATGAGCTCTGAGGTCGTAATTCTGTTGTAGCAATTTTTTTCTTTAACTGTTTATGGCATTGTAAATTCCAGTCTGGGCGTTTGCAACAATTTTTCTTTAACTATTGACAACAATGTAATTCCAGTATGGGCGATTGCCCAACAAATTTTTCTTTTCTCATTTAAATACAGATAACATTATGGTTCCCTTCCGGTGCTTTTGGCATGGCAAAATTCCAGTAAAGGAAGTCTATGTTACCTGTTACTACCACAAATCTGGCATGCAACTGAAATCTGTGTTTTCTATCATTGCCACGATTATGCCATGAAACTGAAGACTATGTTCTCCTTTTATTACCACGAGTTGGTCACGAAATTGAAGTCTATGTCTATCTGGTTGTGACCATGATTTTACTAAAGAAAACCAACATCTGAAGAAACCAAATGAAAGTTATCAAAGAAAGGAAAAATGAACGGAGGAAACCCTTTATTCATTCACTCTAATTCTTCTAGTGGTCGACTTCCAACCCTGATATAAACTCTGTGTTTGCTAACCTTGCTCATGGTTGGGGATATCCTTCTTGAGGATCTGATATCGCAACCATATCAAGGTTCTGGAAATAGATGGATTAAGACACAAATCTAGTCTCATTATGAATGATATTCTCCTTAATAAAGACTGTAACTAAACCATAATCATCTAATCTCATGGAGATTCTCAATCTCAAAGTTTGACACGTTTATTAATTATTCCTGCATTGTTTGACCATCGTTTTGCCTTTAAGATGCAACTGAGTCATTGTTCAATGACCCCCCCCTTTTTATATTTAGAAGGAAGCCTGCATTGTCGGTATGCCCACACTTTTAGCCTTGATTGTGGACTGTGTGCATTGAATGGCCACGAGTGTGCACAATTACTGACTGCGCCTCCTAACCTGGAAAAGACATTAATTCTAGACCCCCAACTGGGCATCCATACTCCTGAGCCTTATCTTACCTAGCAGTGCGTCTGGTTGGCTCAACCGGGTTGAAACAACCTTCCTTCCCTTCTTTTTGAATTTTAACTATTTCACTGTTTACAACAAGTTCCTTTTAATTTTACAATCTAAATTAAAATAGATTTTTAAAATTTTAATTGTTTCACTATTTAATATAACACGTTTCCTTTTAAATTTTAAGTTTAAATTTTAAGCAAATAGCAAGAACTGGTATTACTTCAAAAATATACTTCTCAACAAACAAAGTAAATAAGGGTGTCGGGTTGGCTCAGATGGGTTGAAACCGATCGACTGCACACCAGTCGTGTCAACCTAAATAAGGATGACATCGAATCTCCTATTCTACAACCATTAAAATATATATTTTTAAATAGTATTCCAATTACAATGAATTATACAGGGGTAATCATATATGATGAAATCCCCATGTAAAAGATAGTGTACACTTTTTTTAATTATATTCATGTTCCTATGAAGGTAACCATGATGGAGTAAGCTTAGATTCTATTTACACATGCACCTTGTGGCTTATGGATGTCATCACCTTAGTTGCACATTCGAGGCTAAGTGGTTGGGAAATCCTACCAATCACATGTTGTTGGTATGTTTCTTTATAAAAGAACGATGACATTATGTTGATGACAATTTTTTTAACATGTACGATAAATGTTGTTAGTTTCCCTAATTTTTCTTTTATAATGATTCTTATAAGCTTGCCCCTTTTAAAAAGGATATGGAAATGAATTCCTTAAGTTCATTGTACACTTAGGAGTGCTTGGGTTATAAAGGAGTGTTAAGGCAAGGCACTCGAGTCTCTTGCACCTTATAACAATCTGGATGCAGTATTGATGGTTTAGTTCTCACTTCTTGCACAGGTGGATTGTATGTCGTGAATAATAGTCATAGATTTTAGGGTTCTTACGCATTTAGATTTACATAGTAAATGGTGGTTTAGATATTTGTTTTTATCTGGTTTATTCTTGCGCACATGAAAATTAAGGTTTTGCATGACGTATTGCATAATGTTTAGATTTTATTTCTTGCGTGCAAGGGAATGTCAATGTAATGAATGGTAGTCGGTTATTTACTTCTTGTGTCATCAAAATTTATTGTAACAATTCAGAGTGTAAGAGTGTTTATGTGCGACCTTATATAAATAACATAGTATTCACTATGGGCGTAAATAAAGTGTTTCAATGTATACCTTATGCAAAATACTTTAAAGGGCCGACTTTAAATATTCTTGAAAGATCTATAGAATTGATTATTGTGGAGTGAAGTGTCCCAGATGATCTTTATGTTGTCTCTTAGCCTGTCGGCTTGGACTTGTTGTTTGGGGTGGGATGTAGACACTTCCTTGTTCCTCAGAATAGTCGCCATCCCTGAGACCTTAAATGGTCAAAATCGATGGGAACCTAGGCTTGAGCGTTGCTTATGTGTCCTGGAGGTCCTAACCATTACAGGGTAGGACAGGCGGGTAGTCATTCTTATTCTGCGTCGGTTTTTGTTGTCCATTGCTTCCAGATGCTTGAGGTGCTTCTTAGGTCGATATGTTGTTGTCGCCTGAGTTTCATGCGTCATGTTCGTCATTGTGTTACTGTTGATACTGAGAGGGGGGTGAATTAGTATCTAGTACAATTTAAAAACCTTTTTCAAATTATACTTAAACCATTCAATTATATCCAATGAGAAATGAACAATAGTATACGAGTTGCACCAATACACCACAATACACCATGCACAATATATGAGAAATAATCAATAGTTTTTGTTCAAGGGAAGTAATGACTTCCAAAGGTAGCTATAGCTTCCAAATGTAAAGGGAGGGATAAACCTCCAAGAGGAAGATAC